>CM077919.1:279313187-279585687 GCA_039797435.1 Crotalus adamanteus | reverse complement strand
TTTATCATCTCGCACCCCTGGTTGGGAACCCCTGCCTTAGGCATTCATCATATAATTTAGCCTCCAGACTCTTTATCTTTTTTGTTGCTCTTCTCTGGACACTTTCTATCTTCCCTGCAATGATGCCTTTAATAGAAGCTGTCAACATTCAGCTCAAGAATCCAAATAAAACTCCAGGTTCATTCCGTCTCCAAAAAATCTTACTGCTTATTGAATACACTACATAGTAATGTCAAAGCAAAACTAACTCTGAGGTTCCAACAGCAATGCATAGACTTAAACAGTAATTTTCCCAGTCAAACCCCCAATGTTTTACGTGGTCCATTTAAACAAGTTCACTTTGTTATGGGTACTGTCTGCTTCAAATCCACACCTATTCTGGTGTCCTTGAAAAGGCTTCAGGCTCTCATGGTCTTCAACAGAATCGTAGAAGTTTCTTTTCTCCATCCAACCCACTTGAAAGTAACACCTCATGCCTCCTTAATCTAACAGCAAGTTGAAACACAGAGGCATGTAGCTACCAAAGTTTCATCCTTGACAGATACTTTTAAATCAGGGGATTAGACATATTACAGCAGTTTCCATCCACTGTATCTTCTCCTTCCCTCTGCTGCTTTGGAAAATAAATTGACCCCCTCCTCTTTGTAGCAGCCTCTCAAAATAATACAATATTGAATTTGATGAGGATGCTTGGCAAGGCTAAAGCAAGTATGAGTAGGAAAAAAAAAAAAAGAAAATGGTTCTTGTAGATGGATGGATCAAAGAGAATAGCAAGGTTGCTCCACCATATTTGTCCTGCAAAAAAGAAAAGGAGAGAGGAAAAAAGAAGAGAGGGTGGATTTTGCTGCTTTTGTCCTTTTAACAGAGGCAGTGAATGCTCCTGTAACACCTTCCAGAGCCTCTTTGAAGATCCCCAAAACTCACTTCCAGGCCAGGTTTTGTTGAGGTTTATCAGCTTGGTAACCTTTCTTTCTCTTTCTTTCTTTCTTTCTTTCTTTCTTTCTTTCTTTCTTTCTTTCTTTCTTTCTTTCTTTCTTTCTTTCTTTCTCTCCTCCCTCCCTTCTTCCCTCCCTTTCTTCCTTCCTTCCTTCCTCTTTCCTCCCTCCCTCCCTTCCTTCCTTCCTTCCTTCCTTCCTTCCTTCCTTCCTTCCTTCCTTTCTTTCTTTCTTTCTTTCTTTCTTTCCTTCCTCCCTCCCTTCCTCCCTTCCTTCCTTCCTTCTTTCTTTCTTTCCTTTCCTTCCTTCCTTCCTTCCTTCCTTCCTTCCTTCCTCCCTCTTCCTTCCTTCCTTTCTTTCTTTCTTTCTTTCTTTCTTTTTTTCCTCCCTCCCTCCCTCCTTTGGAAAAAGTGCAGAGAAGAGCAACTAGGATGATTAAAGGCCTGGAGACTAAAACATATGAAGAACGGTTGCAGGAATTGGGTTAGGCTAGTCTGGAGAAAAGAAGGATCAGGGGTGACATGACAGCAGTCTTCCAGTATTTGAGGGGTTGCCACAAAGAGGGGATCCACTTATTCTCCAAAGCACCAGAAGGCAGGACAAGAAACAATGGATGGAAACTAACCAAGGAGAGGAGCACCCTGGAATTAAGGAGAAACTTCCTAACAGTGAGGACAATCAACCAGTGGAAGCAATTGTCTTCCCAAGTTGTCGTCCCACTCCATCATTGGAGATTTTTAAGAAGAGACTGGGCAGTCAGTTGTCTCAAATTGTATAAGGTCTCCTGGTTGAGCAGGAGTTTGGACTAGAAGACTTTAAAGGTTCCTCCCAGCTTTATTCTGATTGCTTGATTTATTTTGATCACAGTGTGATCATTCGGGATGCTCAAACACAAACAGTGCTTCTAAAGTACGAACACCAGGAGAGTATAAATATAAAAATATACTTTACTAAAAGCTGCCAAGCTTTCGTTTGGAAACTCCAAACATCATCAGGGCTAAGGAGCCAGTAAACAATGATGACTTAAATGGGTTTTGCCGGCATCTGCAGCCGGCTCATGGACCGTGTCCCCGGCCGGTTAATTAGTGTTCCAGATGTTTCTTTATTACTCTCCTTATGCTTCCTTCTATGGTTCTTCTGGATCGTTCCTTCCACTATCTCATTACTGGCATTCATCTCCTCCACCACCCCTTTATCCTTATTTCCTTCCATAGTACTGACCCTCCTCCCCTTTTTGTTTTCATTTTCCACCCTGGGGGCATCTGTTTCTCCTCTATCAGTGTTACAAGCTTCCCTGGGCTCACCGATGCTCCCCCCCACACACGCTTTTCTCAATCCCTACTCCACACCCTTTCTTCTCACTCTTCCACTGTCATGAGTAACTTTCATACGGGTGTTGCATATTTGGGGGTCTGTGCCCTCCTCTGTCCTGGCAATCTTCGTGTCAACAGTTCTCCACCGTTCCATTTGTTTGCTGCATGATCGGATGCTTACCCCGTCTCTCAATTCATCATCCCCCCTCCTCCCTATCACATGCTCTTCCCCATTGCTGATAGGAGCGGTATTCAGGCGGACACCAGGTCTCCAGGTCTCTGCATTCTGATTCCCCACGTTCTCACTCTCCTCTCCTGTGTTCGTCTTTGGAGGAACTTCAAAGTGTTCGTCCCGGGGGGGGGCTATATTGTTGGTGGGGGTATTCCTTATCTGCAGAGAGTCCAGGCAGAACTCCGTGTCTCTCCCTTTCACCGTATGCCTAGGCAATCTAGCCGTGCTTTCGTTCTTCTTCTCCCCCCTGCCCACAGCGTCAGGCTGCAGACTCCTCATGCTAGATCTTACACACTTTCCACAGTTGTTGTTGAGTTCTGGGGGTGGGGGTCTGTCGTGATGATATTGGGGAAGGGGGAGGTCTTCCATCGGTGGATGATTATGTGTGTTTGACAGTGGTAGCCTCCTCAGACGTTCATTAGAGCGGTATTGGTGTTGATCGGGCAAAACGGAGGTGCCCGTGGAGTGTAGAGGGTTGGCCAAAGTTCCATCTATCTGTTCAGGATGGAGGCCAGGTATCCCGTCACGTTTACAGCTGTACAAGCATTGCTCAGACCGCTTATAATGATTGGCATGGTGTTTAAAATCCCATTTCCTCAATGCTTGTTGCGCTGGATGTAAGTCAATGTGACGATTCACCGCATCTTTGTTGGAATACCACGCCTCTTTCAATAGCCGGCCTCCCTTAGTGGCATCCTCAGACATAATACGAACATTCACAAAGTCAAACTGGTGGCCATGTTGTGCCATATGCATCCACAATTGAGAATGCTGCTCGGCCCTTCTTATAGCTAACTGATGTTCATGCAAGCGAGATCTTAAACGCTTAGCTGTTTCACCCACATAGTTGCCATCGTAGTTCTTGCAATTGATTTTACAGATTACAGCTGATCTATCCATGGCAGGGAGTGGGTCCTTGGGGCGAACGACTTTGGACCGTAATGTCTGATTGGGTCTGTGGGCCACTTCTATTCCATGGGGGGCCAGCAGTCTGGCTGTTGCTTCCGAGACGTTATTAATATATGGCAAAGAAACACGCATTCTTTGTAATAATGGTTCCTCTCTCTTTTGGTTGTTCCAGGACTGGGGTGTAAGACCATACTGTCTAATAAACCTCAAAGGATACCCATTACGTTGACAAATCCAGAAAAGGTATTGCCTTTCTTTCTTCTTAAACTCCTCAGTGCTGCAGTGGGAGTCCATGCGCTTAAACAATGCTTTAATGCAGCTAGCTTTATGAGATACGGGGTGGTTGCTCCTATAGTGGAGTATTCTGTCTGTGTGGGTGGGTTTACGAAACACCCCTGTAAGTAACGTCCCATCCAACTGGCGGTATATTGACACGTCCAGGAAGGCTAAGTGACCTTGTTTTTCTTCCTCCACTGTAAACTGGATGTCGGAGCAGATCGAGTTAAGTACACTCATAAAGGTAGCTACATGTTGTTTTTTAACAACCGCAAATGTGTTATCCATGTACCGAACCCTAAATTTGGGTTGGTATAAGGCCATAGCCCTGTGTTCTAGCTGTTGGAGTACTATTTCCGCTATAGTGCTAGAAATGGGGGAGCTATATATATAAACTGGATTCCTGATATTAGCTCAGTTCTCTAACACTGCCACCCAGATTAAAATGATGTCAGGAAAGATAGCTGTTTACATGCCTGGGGACAAAGAAGATAGATATTCTTTATTACAGTCATTGGCCCATCAACATAAAGCCCAAAAGTACATAGGGTAAACAATAAAGCTGGAAGATGACACATTTTCTGACATTAGCTCATTAACCCTTGCCGAATTTTGCAAACTATAAAGCAAAATTTTTTGCAACGCCGAGAGAAAGGGGTATATTTCTGTCAGAGGATAAATAATCTGAGTGGAACAAATCTGGAAAATAAAAAAATCTTATGAAAGCGGTGATGAGCCAAAAGTGATCATCCTTGCAAAATTGACAATATAAAACCCTCACGGGCTGCGGTGTCAGTGAATTGGGTAACTCTGGTTGCAAACCGTTGTCCTAAGAAGAAATTTTTTTTTTCTGAAATTTCACCTTCAAGACAAGGGGGTGGTGAGAAGGGAAGGATAGAAGCTGTAATGTATTGAGTTAAACTTATGGAACAGGTTGCAGAGATCTGTACAGGAACCGCTAGCAGACCACATGGCCGGCTAGCCAAACTTGCTGTCTACAAGACTGATTAGCATGCATTTGAGCGGGAGAATACAATGCATTCATTGGCTGACGCTGCCCAAAGCTGAATGTATAAACAGGGGCGGAGCCATGCTTGTTAGTTTCTGTTTTCACCTTCAGTAAAAAAGAACTTGTTTAATACTGTTGCCTCTTCAGTGCTGAACCAAGCAGAAAACAGAACAAAAGCTTTCTGAATTTTGGAATTGTACTTCAGCATAAATATTGGGCTGGTCTGAGGCATATCAAAACATATAAGGAACGGTTGCTGGAATTGGGTATTTCTAGTTTAACAAAGAGAAGGATGAGGGGGGACATGATAGCAGTCTTTCAATATCTCAGGGGCTGCCCCAAAGAAGAGGGAGTCAAGCTATTCTCCAAAGTGCCTGAAGGGAGGACGAGAAGCAACGGATGGAAACTAATCAAAGAGAGAAGCAACCTAGAACTAAGGAGAAATTTCCTGATAGTGAGAACAATTAACCAGTGGAACAACCTGCCTCCAGAAGCAGTAAATGCTCCATCACTGATGGTTTTTAAGAAGAAATTGGACAGCCATTTGTCCAAAATGGTATAGGGTTTCCTGCCTGAGCAGGGGGTTGGACTAGATGATCTCCAAGGTCCCTTCCAACTTTATTATTAGTATTAGTGTTATTACTGTTATTACTGTTATTAGTATTATTATAATATCCATGGTCTTAGGCATATTGACTGACAATTTGCAAAAGTATTTTCAGGCAGGCAGACAGGAAAAAAAGAAAAGAAAAAATAATGTTCAACATCTGGCAGCTGCATGGTTCTGTGCAAGTCTACATTTGCACATGTCACTTCACTTGTGAGAGCTGCTGATTCCAGGTCGAATTCAAGGTGCTGATTGTTACCTTTAAAGGCCTACAACAGTAATGGCGAACCTTTTAGAGACCGAGTGCCCAAAGTCCAACCCAAAATCCACTTATGCATCATTGGGTGCCGGGTGGGTGTGGCCCATTGGGTGGGTGTGGCCCATTGGGTGGGACTAAAAAGTTCAATCAATCAATTCCAACTTTGCAAGATCTTTTTTTTCCCACGAGAAGTTGAAATTGACTGATTGATTGAACCTTTTTTTTATAGTACACAGCGGTGGAGGCCTAAAGCAAAAAGGTTTTATAAAACCCAGCTGAAGGCCTAGGACTGGGGCGATGGCACACGTGCCCACAGAGAGGGCTCTGAGTGCCGCCTCTGGCACCCATGCCATAGGTTCATCACCACTGGCCTTCAAGGTTTTAGACAAGGTTTGTTAGAGCATCTTATTGAGTGAGATAACCCAGGAATAAACACAGTAAACAGTGGCTTGTATTAAATGGTGGTTTCTCTTACACTATCATACATCAGGAACAATATACATACATGTGCTAAGACAGCAAGATCCAACGAACCACAGCAGGAAATGGAAGAGAGGTAACACATCAGCAGAGCCTTCCCTTTATACAAAGACTCTTAAAGAGACACAGACCCTGCTGAGTCATTCCCATCATTACATCTTACATTTTATATTGCATAACCTGGTTAGCTGTTAAATCAATACCTTGACAAGGTTAATTAAAGGACCATCTGTCTACAGCTATATTTATCTGTCCACAAGAGTGGGGAGGCAGGGTATGTTATGGGTCTTCTCTCCTAAGGAGATCAGTCTGGTGGGACCAAGAAGAAGGGCCTACCCAGTGGTGGTTTTCTCTCTGTGGAACCTCAACCCTATGGAGATAAGATTGACCCCCTCCTTGACTCTTTGAAAAGGAAGAGTGAAGACCTGGTTAGGTCAGGAGACCCCAAGATGATGCAGAGGACATTAATTGGTTAATTGGATAGTTGTCAGCTTATACAATGTAAAATGTAAGGTGTAATGATGGGAATGATTCAGCAGGGTCTGTGTCTCTTTAAGAGCCTTTATATAAAGGGAGGTGGAAGAAGAGTGGGTTTTTCATTTGGGGTTTTATTTCTGTAAGTTTCTTGGAGTCATGAAGAGTAAGTTGGGTGGCCATATAAATGTCTTTAATGAATGAATGAATGAATGAATGAACAAACGAATGAATAGGTTAGAGACTGTGGAAGGGGTGCAATGAAATTCCAAAAGGGGACAAACTGGGACTTTCATAAAAATTCTGAACAAGAAGCAAAACAATTTCAAAGCAACGTAACCCCAGCAGTTGTATGCAATACTCTTTCACTTATTTTAGGACTGTAAACTAAAAGATTAAAGGGGGATCTTTTTGACTGGTATGGCTATAACACATCCTCTCCTCCTCCCCCTCCTCCCCCTCTCCCCCTCCTCCTCCTCCTCCTCCTCTTCCTCCTCCACTTCCTCCTTCTCCTCCCCAGTGGTGGGATTCAAACAGTTGAACAATCAGTTCTCTGGGTGGATGCTGCTTTCGGAAGTCCATTTTGGACCTGAGCAACAAAAAAATAGCTACCAGTTCTGCCAAACTGGTGTGAACTGGCTGAATCCCACCACTGCTTCTTCCTCTTCCTCTCCCCTCCCCCCTCTTCCCTCTTTCCTTGCCCCTCCTCCTTCTCCTCCCTCTCCTCCCTCTCCTCCTCCTCCACTTCCTCCACCACCTCCTCCTCCTCCTCAAGACAAGGCTGAATCATTTTCATATTTTTTTTTCCAAGAGAGCCACAGGGCCATATCCATGCGATTACCAAAGTCTGATTCCCCAAGGGATTTTACAACTTTGTTCCTAGCCATATGGTGCTGACAGCAGATATATATGGAATTTCAACACTTCCCTCTTTCATCAAAGATGGAGAAATTCTCTAACATTAGCAGTAATTATTTTACTTAAGAAATTAGCTTTCCGCCTTCTGACCCTGAAATGGAGCTGTTACCAATAAAAAACAATAATGGTAAAATAAAACCAATTAAGGAAACAGCGTAGTCATCATCAATAAAAAGAAAGGAAAACAAAGCAAAGCAAACAGATGCGGCAAACTTCCCATGAGCAAATACTGTCCAATGCAAAAGGGCAGCGTGAAAAACTGAGATCTTGTGTACTGTAAAAAAAGAAAAGTCATATTAAATATCAAGAAGCGTATCTTTGAATGAGTATTCTCAATCTCTGTAGAATGTAGAATAATAGAATTGGAAGGGACATAGCAGGTCTTCTAGTCCAGCCCCCTGCTCAAGGAGAAGACCCTATGCCATTTCAGATAAATGGTGGTTCCATCTCTTTTTGAAAGCCTCCAGTGATGAAGCACCCACCACTTCTGAAGGCAAGCCGTTCTACTAGTAACTCAGGGGTTCTCAACCTTGGCAACTTTAAGACTTGTGGACTTCAACTCCCAGAATTCCTCAGCCAGCAAAGCTGGCTGAGGAATTCTGGGAGTTGGTCCACAAGTCTTAAAGTTGCCAAGGTTGAGAACCCCTGCACTAGTTGATTGTTCTCACTGTTAAGAAGTTTCTCCTTAGTTCCAGGTTGTTTCTCTCTTTGATTAGTTTCCATCCATTGTTTCTTGTCTTCTAGTCTAGCCTCCTATATGATGTCAGACAAATGGTTGCCCAGTTTCTTTTTGAATGCTTTCAGTGATGGAGGATCACAACTTCTGGTGGCAAACTGTTCCACTGGTTGATTTCCCTCACCATTAGGAATTTTCTCCTTGCTTCTGTCCTTGGTTAGTTTCCATCCGTTCTTTCTTGTCCTGACTTCTGGTGCTTTGGAAAATAGGTTGACCCCCTCTTTCTTTGTGGCAGACCCTCAAACATTGGAAGATGCTATCATGTCACCCCTAGTCCTTCTCTTCACTAGACTAGACATACTCAAATCCTTCAACCGTTCTTCATATGTTTTAACCTCCAGTCCCTTAATCATCTTTGTTGCGCTTCTTGGCACTCTTTCTAGAGTCTCAACATCTTTCTTACATAGTGGAGACCAAAACTGGATAAAGTATTCTAAGTGTGGCCTTACCAAGGCTTTGTAAAGTAATATTAACACTTCACATGAGAATCCAAATCATTTGTACACGCAGTCTTGAACATATCGACACCTTTGAGCCCAAATTTTCCATTGCTAAGGGAGACTGTTGATAAATGGGCTTTGCCCCATTTTACGACCTTTCCAGTTGTTAAAAGAGAATCACTGCAGTTGTGATTGGGTATCTTGGTTGTGAAGGGAATCTGGCTTCCCCATTGACTTTGCTTGTCAGAAGGTCACAAAAGGGGATTACGTGACTCTGAGAGA
Organism: Crotalus adamanteus; assembly: GCA_039797435.1. Classification (NCBI taxonomy): domain Eukaryota; kingdom Metazoa; phylum Chordata; class Lepidosauria; order Squamata; family Viperidae; genus Crotalus; species Crotalus adamanteus. The sequence continues at coordinate 279,576,817 of CM077919.1, read as the reverse complement.
CGGCAAATGGCATATATACACGCCAGTTGCCAAGTGTCTGATTTTTGATCTATTCTATTCTATTCTATTCTATTCTATTCTATTCTATTCTATTCTATTCTATTCTATTCATAGCAGGAAAATTGAAGAAAGAGATTGAGAGACTAATTCTGGCTGCACAAGACCAAGCCTTAAGGACAAATGCATATAAAGTCAAAATTCAGAAGATAGCAACAGATAGTAAGTACCGCCTATGCAAAGAAGCTGAAGAAACAGTGGACCACCTGGTAAGCTGTTGCAAGAAGATTGCACAGACTGACTACAAGCAGTGGCATGACAAAATAGCAACAATGGTGCATTGGAAGATCTGAAAAAAATATCATTTGCCTGTAAGCAAAAACTGGTGGGATCATAAAATAGAGAAAGTCATGGAAAATGATAAAATTAAACTGCTCTGGGACTTCAGAATTCAAACAGACAAGCACCCACAACATAACACCCCAGACTTAACAATTGTCGATAAGAAAGACAAAAAAGTCTGGATAGTGGACGTGGCAGTGCCTGGAGACAGCAGAATACATGAGAAAGAACTGGAGAAGATAACAAAATACAAAGACCTACAAATAGAAATAGAAAGACTGTGGCAAAAGCAAGCAAAGGTAGTACCAATAGTCATAGGCTCCTTGGGTGCAATCCCAAAACAACTGGAGCACCACTTAAACACCATTGGCACTGACAAATTTGCTATTAGTCAATTGCAAAAGGCAGCCTTACTAGGAACTGCTTCCATCCTGCGACGATACCTGTAATACCATCAAACATCCACAACTGCCTATCCCAGGTCCTGGGTAAGGACTCGATAGGTAGACAAAATGCCAAATCCAGTCTGAACATCTGGCTGACTGTGCGATGATCCAAAGTAATAATAATAATAATAATAATAATAATAATAATAATAATAATAATAATAATAATAATAATAATAATAATAATAATAATAATAATAATAATAAAGAAACAGTGGACCACCTGGTAAGCGGTTGCAAGAAGATTGCACAGACTGACTATAAGCAGCGGCATGACAAAGTAGCAACAATGGTGCATTGGAAGATCTGCAAAAAATATCATTTGCCTGTAAGCAAAAACTGGTGGGATCATAAAATAGAGAAAGTCATAGAAAATAATAAAATTAAACTGCTCTGGGATTTCAGAATTCAAACAGACAAGCACCTGCAACATAACACCCCAGACTTAACAATTGTCGATAAGAAAGACAAAAAAGTTTGGATAGTGGACGTGGCAGTGCCTGGAGACAGCAGAATACATGAGAAAGAACTGGAGAAGATAACAAAATACAAAGACCTACAAATAGAAATAGAAAGACTGTGGCAAAAGCAAGCAAAGGTAGTACCAATAGTCATAGGCTCCTTGGGTGCAATCCCAAAACAACTGGAGCACCACTTAAACACCATTGGCACTGACAAATTTGCTATTAGTCAATTGCAAAAGGCGGCCTTACTAGGAACTGCTTCCATCCTGCGACGATACCTGTAATGACATCAAACATCCACATCTGCCTATCCCAGGTCCTGGGTAAGGACTCGATAGGTAGACAAAATGTCAAATCCAGTCTGAACATCGGGCTGACTGTGCGATGATCAACAACAACAACAACAATAATAATAATAATAATAATAATAATAACAACAACAACAACAACAACAACAACAAAACCCTCTAACTAAAGAAATAAAAGAATTGAAACAAAGAATAACTGAGCATCTAGAACAGCACAAAAACAACAGAATAAGGCTACCTGCATTGAAGCTTGTTCCAAAGAAACAGCTAGCACAAGCATTAAAAGATGCAAATACTGCAATATCAAGTATAAGCACCAATTCACTGCAAGAAACAAACCAACTAATGTACAGCACAGCTGCAGTTATAACAGAATACCTGGGATGCAAAATCAACAAAAAAGAAAAACAAACAAACAGTGCACCAGAAAAATGGAAGGTTAGACTAGAAAATAAGATCAGCAAGTTAAGATCACATGCAAGCAAGCTAGAACAGATGAAAGAAAAGAAGCTGAAGAACAAGAAGACCAAAGAATACCTAATCAAGAAATACCACTTAGAAACAAGGAAGATCAAGGAAGCACTGGAAATAATAAAGCAACAAATAACAGCTATAGCCAGGAAAATCAGTAGATACGAAGCTCGAATTGCAAACTATAGGCAGAACCTCCAATTTCAATCCAATCAGAAACATTTCTACCAATCCATCAATGGAGAAACTGCAAGGAATCAGTCAATACCTGACAAGGAAGAAACAGTGCAGTTCTGGAAGCAGATATGGGATAACCCAAAGAAATACAACAAGAATGCGGCTTGGTTAAAAGAGGTGGATGCAAATAAAACAGAAGTTGAAATGAAAGAACTAGTAATAACAACAAAAATGGTAGAAAAAAGAGCAAAGAAAATCAAAAATTGGTCAGCACCAGGTGAAGATGAACTGCATGAGTTTTGGTTGAAATATCTAACTGTTATACACACACTCATTGCCAAACAGTTCAACAATATGCTACAAGGAGGAGAAATTGAAAAGTGGCTAACAACTGGGAAAACCTACCTAATAATGAAAAATCCAGCAAAAGGGGCAACACCAGGTAACTACAGGCCAATTACCTGCTTACCAACAACTTTCAAATTACTAACTGGTGTAGTAGCTGATGCAGTGCAACAGCATCTAGTTGAAAACAATCTCTTTCCACCTGAGCAGAAAGGAAACCGCCCCAATAGCAGAGGAACAAAAGATCAACTCCTAATGGACAAAATGATCTTGGAAAACTGCAAGAGAAGGAAGACCAACCTGAATGTGGCATGGATTGACTACAAAAAGGCATTTGACTCTCTGCCACAATCAAGTGCCTAGAAATAACAGGAGTCAGTAGAAACATCAGAAAATTTGTGCAAAGATCGATGGCACAATGGAAGACACAGTTGCAGATCAATGGTGAGAGGCTGGGAGAGGTTAATATCAAGAGACACAGTTGCAGATCAATGGTGAGAGGCTGGGAGAGGTTAATATCAAGAGAGGAATATTTCAAGGAGATTCATTATCACCATTACTATTTGTTATTGCACTGTTTCCTCTGTCAACAATACTGAATAACTCAGGACATGGCTATCAAACATCAAAAACATCTGCCAGACTATCCCACCTCCTTTATATGGATGATCTGAAGCTGTATGGAAAAAACATCATCTGAAATAGAATCGCTGCTCAACACTGTCCGTATATATAGCCAAGATATTGTAATGGAGTTTGGCTTGGACAAATGTGCCACACTTACTATCAAACAAGGAAAAATAATGAAAACTGAAGGAATCAAGATACCCCACGAAAATAACATTAAGAGTCTGGATGAGGAAAAGTACTACAAATACTTGGGTATCCTTCAAGCTGACAACATCAAGCACACTGAAGTCAAGAAAAAGATTAGAGGTGAATACATCAAGAGAGTGAAGAAGATCTTAAAATCCAAACTCAATGGAGGAAATACCATAAAGGCAATCAACACCTGGGCAATCCCAGTCATTAAGTACACAGCTGGAATAGTGGACTGGACTCAAGCAGAACTAAAAGGAATGGATAGGCAGACCAGAAAAATAATGACAATGAATCATGCCCTTCATCCACGCAGTGACATTGATAGACTTTATCTACCAAGGCAAATAGGTGGGCGTGGAATGCTACAAGTACATGGTTGAAGAAGAAAAAATGGCTTTGGAAGAATATCTGAAGAACAATGATGAAGATGCACTGAAATTAGTATATCAGGAAGGCTTACTAACTACTGGAGAGAGCAAACTGGCCTACAAGAAAGACCAAATGAAGAACAGAATAGAGGCATGGGAAGACAAAGCACTACATGGCCAATACATGAAAAAAATAGCTGGGAAAGCAGATAAGAATAAAACCTGGCAATGGCTAAGAGCAGGAAAATTGAAGAAAGAGACCGAGGGACTAATTCTTGTTGCACAAGACCAAGCCTTAAGGACAAATGCATACAATGTCAAAATTGAGAAGACAGCAACAGACAGTAAGTGCCACCTATGCAAAGAAGCTGAAGAAACAGTGGACCACTTGGTAAGCTGTTGCAAGAAGATTGCACAAACTGATTACAAGCAGCGGCATGACAAAGTAGCAATTATGGTACATTGGAAGATCTGCAAAAAATATCATTTGCCTGTAAGCAAAAACTGGTGGGATCATAAAATAAAATCATAGAAAATGATAAAATTAAACTGCTCTGGGACTTCAGAATTCAAACAGATAAGCACCTGCAACATAACACCCCAGACTTAACAATTGTCGATAAGAAAGACAAAAAAGTCTGGATAGTGGACGTGGCAGTGCCTGGAGATAGCAGAATAGAAGAGAAAGAACTGGAGAAGATAACGAAATATAAAGACCTACAAATAGAAATAGAAAGACTGTGGCAAAAGCAAGCAAGGGTAGTACCAATAGTCATAGGCTCCTTGGGTGCAATCCCAAAACAACTGGAGCACCACTTGAACACCATTGGCATTGACAAATTCGCTATTAGTCAATTGCAAAAGGCGGCCTTATTAGGAACTGCTTCCATCCTGCGACAATATCTGTAATACCATCAAACATCCACATCTGCCTGTCCCAGGTCCTGGGTAAGGACTCGATAGGTAGACAAAATGCCAAATCCAGTCTGAACATCTGGCTGACTGTGCGATGATCCATAATAATAATAATAAAATTAGAAGGGACCTTGGAAGGGACTATTCTATTCCCTGGCATTGTAACTGTGCTATGGAGTGGTATATAAAGAACGACTAGGGGTGATGTGATAGCAGTAGGGAGGCTACCCCAAAAATAGGGGGTCAACCTATTTTCCAAAGCACCAGAAGCCAAGGAGAAATCACTGTTACAACAATTAATCAGTGGAATGGCTTGCTTCTAGAAATAGTGGGTGCCCCATCACTGGAGGCTTTTAAGAAGAGATTGGACAGCCACTTGTCTGGAATGGTATAGGATCTCCTGCTTAAGCAGGGGATTGGACTAGAAGACCTCTAAAGTCCCTTCCAACTCTGTTATTCTGTTATAGAAGCTAAAAAGGCTATTGCTGTGCTATTGCTGTATTGATCAAAAGGTCAAGGATAGGATGAGGTCTGCTGCAAGAGATGAACACATGCTGGAAAAAAAATCATTATAGTTGTATGTAAGGTCATATGTCCACCTGGAAATAAGAGTTAGGGATGTCGGGAGAAACATCACAGAAAGCCACAATGCTGTGGGAATTGGGAACTGAGAAAGTATGTGCAGCCACAAGTAGAAGGTCAACACTTTAAGGATGGTGAATGAATATGGATTTCATGCCGAGCCAATTTGTTTGTTTGTTTGTTTACAATCCTGATATGTTGTTTCTTCTTGAAGGTCCTAGGCAACGAACGAATAAATGATTTAAAATCCCAATGCATACAAAAAGTAAAATCTATATCAATAAGCCATGCAGACGCTCTCAAGGGGGGAAAAGGACCACATTGAGGAAGCTGGGCCAGATTGAGAGGACTAGGGAAGGCTGAATTGAGAAACAATAAGAAGAAGGAAGGTGAAGGAAGAGAAGGAGAAGGAGAAGGAGAAGGAGAAGGAGAAGGGGAAGAGGAAGGGGAAGGGGAAGGGGAAGGGGGGAGGGGGAGGGGGAGGGGACGGGGAGGAGGAGGAGGGTAGGGGGATGGGGAGGGAAGGGGGAGGGGGAAGAGGAGGAGGAGGAGGAGGAGGAGGAGGAGGAGGAGGAGGAGGAGGAGGAGGAGGAGGAGGAGGGGTTGACTGGAGGTGATTGGAGGGGAAACTGGGGAGACTGAGAGAGCTGTGTCTGAATCAGTTCATCAGATCCTGGGGAAAAAAGAGCTGAGAATGTTAAGCAACACAATATTTTGCTTGCTGGAATGTATGAGGTTTGTTTAAACTAAACCCAAACTAAACGTAAACTAAAATTAGTTTTATTTCTTTGTTTTTTTAGTTTTATCTTGCCTTAAGTCTCAGATTTCCTGGGCTCACGTTTTCTTGCTCTTTTTCTATACTCTGCTTACTGCAGATAACCCCAAAAGGGAATTGTATGATGGGTCTGCCTGTCTACCTACCTACCTACTTTATCTGTCTGCCTGCCTTCCTGCCTGCCTGTCTACCTACTTACCTACCTACCTACCTACCTACCTACCTACCTACATCTATCTATCTATCTATCTATCTATCTATCTATCTATCTATCTATCTATCTATCTATCTATCTATCTCTAACTATATCTATCTATCTATCTATGTATCTATCTATATCTATATCATCTATCTATATCTATATCTATATCTATATCTATTGCTCCTCGAAGCACGAAGCTGAAAACACCAGCCTTGACGAATGGGACTTCGGTGAAATGTCGCCAAGACACTTCCAATTTTACGCGGGACAAAACCCGAATAACCAAAGACCTATCTATCTATCTATCTATCTATCTATCTATCTATCTATCTATCTATCTATCTATCTATCTATCTATCTATCTATCTATCTATCTATCTATCTATCTATCTATCTATCTATCTATCTGTCTATCTATGTAGGTCTTTGGTTATTCAGGTTTTCTCCCGTGTAAAATTGGAAGTGTCTTGGCGACGTTTCGACGAAGTCCCATTCATCATCTTCAGGCTGGTGTTTTCAGCTTTGTGCTTCGAGGAGCAATGTGTGGTCTTAGCTGTTTCTTCCTTTTAACTGCCAGTGGGGGTATGAACTGATGTTCTGATTGGTTAGGGGCTTGGCTGTGCTCTGATTGGCTGGGGGAGTGTTCTGTTTGGGTGGGGGCTTTGTTGTGCTCAGGTTAGTCTGAGTTGCAGGGGGATATAAGATGGTGGGCTGCCTTGCTATTTTTTGGCTTCGCGTTCGTGGTCGTGCCTCATCTTCATAGGAGGGTGTCAGTTTGATTCATGTATGGATTGGAGGGGTTTAAAGTGGCTAATGATGCAGCTGTGGTCTGGCTTCTGGTTTGTGGTCATGCCTCATCATCGGTGTGGCTTTGGGTTTGCTTTTTGTGTGGATGTGTGGTGGTGATATCCTGTGTGGTTTTTGTGAGTGTGGGTCTGGTATCATTTTTTTGTGTTAGGGAGTCGTTTGTCAATAAGGGCAGGCTTCCAAATGGCTGGTAGGCGGGAGGTATCATCTCGCTTGTTCATGCTGTGTGGGCGTTTTTCTATCTCGATGGCTTCTCTGATTATCTATCTATCTATCTATCTATCTATCTATCTATCTATCTATCTATCTATCTATCTATCTATCTATCTATCTCTAACTACATTTAACTATATCTATCTATGTATCTATATCTATATCTATATCATCTATCTATCTATCTATCTGTCTGTCTGTCTGTCTGTCTGTCTATCTATCTATCTATCTATCTATCTATCTATCTATCTATCTATCTATCTATCTATCTATCTATCTATCTATCTATCTCTATTATATCTATATCTACCTACCTACCTACCTACCTATCCATCTCTGTTTGTCTGTGTCTGTCTATGTCTATCTGTCTGTGTGTCTGTCCATCCATCCATCATTGACATCCCTCCATCTATCATTATCTTTTCCCATTATAACTTTAGTTTGATAATTTTTAATTCTTTTTTGTCGTTGCTATATAAGGGTTTATACTATTGGCTCTTTTATTTCTTTACTTTTTTTTTACGGGATTGTTGTATGCCAGCCAGAATCACTTTCTGTGAGAAGGGTAACCATACAAATTTGGTAAATAAATAAGTGACACTCTGCATTGCCTAGTTTATACTTGGATCCATTTCTAGCTGCTGCATTTTAAAAGGGAAATTGGAGAAACTGAAACAGGTTCAGAGGAAAACTGCCAGGATGATACAGGAGTCAAATGATTAGGAGGAATGATTTAGAGAACTGACTAGTATTTAAGAATAGAAAGTAGGAGACTGTGAGTTCTAGTCCCACCTTAAGTATGAAAGTCAGCTGGGTGATTTTGGGCCAATCACCAGGAGACTGAGAATTCTAATCCCACCTTAAGCATGAAAGCCAACTGAGAGACTTTGGTCCAATCCCCAGGAGACTGTGAGTTCTAGTCCCACCTTAAGTATGAAAGTCAGCTGGGTGACTGTGGGCCAATCTCTCTTTCTCATCCCAACTCACCTCACAGGATACTTGTCATGCAGAAGTTGAGGAGAAGTTGAGTAGGGTATGTTCACTGCCTTTAGTTTTTTTTTTTTTTAAGAAATAATAAAGGTGGGATACAAACACAAAAAGCAAATCATAAAATAGAAAAGAAAAATAAAATAATAGAATAATGGAATAGAAACAGAATAGAAACAAGAAGTGAAATGAAATAATAAAATAAAATAGATAAAATAAAATAAAGTAAAATAAAAAATAAAATAAATAAAATAGATAATGAAATAAAATAAAATAAATTAAAATAAAATAAATTAATAAAAATAAATAAAATATAATAATAAAATAAAATAATAATAAAATAAAATAATAAAATATAATAATAAAATAAAATAATAATAAAATAAAATAATAAAATAAAATAAAATAATAATAAAATAAAAATAAAATAAAATAAAATAAAATAAAAATAAATAATAAAATAAAATAAAATAATAAAATAAAATATAACAATAATAAAATAAAATAAATAAAATAAAATAAAATAATAAAATAAAATAAAAATAAAATAAATTAAAATAAAATAATAAATAAAATAAAATAAAATAAAATAAATAGCTGGGCACTTTAGCTGGCCAAAGAGAAATCTAAGAAAAAATATGCAAATCCTAGACGTTCCTAAAAGGCTGCCCTATGAAGTAAGAGGTGGAATCATTCTCTGCTGAAATTGTCACATGTGAGAAAAGAAGGAGGAGGAGGGAGGGAGGGTAGGAATTGAGAAAGAAACTGAACTAAACGACATAATAGATCTCAGGGTCACTTGTGGATGACCCATGGGGGGTGGGAGTGGGATTATTTTTACCCTTTATATATTGGGTTTTTTATTGGTTGTAAGCTAGGATGGCATGATGGCCTACAGATGGAGCTGCAAGTTCAGTCCTAGACAGCAGAAGATGTTTCTCTCTCTGGGCGCAGGGAGTCATTGTTTGCTGTGAACTTTGCATAGGCCTCACAAAAGGCATCCAGTCAGTAAATGCTCAAGCTCCAGTCAGTTACCCTGACTCCAAAAGGGATTACAGCAGGGGTCTTCAAACTTGGCCCTTTTATGACTTGTGGACTTCAACTCCCAGCATGCCTGGCTGAGGAATTCTAGGAGTTGAAGTCCACAAGTCATAAAAGGGCCAGGTTTGAAGACCCCTGGATTACAGGGTCTTCTTTAAAATAATCCAAAAATGAATTGGTTGTGAGCTACCCAGAATCCCTGAGACTGAGTGGGAGGCCCCATAAGTCCTCCAAATAAATAAATAAATAAAACAAAAAATTCCTGTCCACGTTATTTTCAAAAGCTTTTGCTTTTCCAAACTGCACGAGAAAGCAAATCTTACGTCCACAGGTTACATATTAAGAAAAGGAACATTGACAGGGAATCGGTTGGTCATGCCAAGTGAGAAAGAAAATAAGAAAAAGTGTTTGGGAGATACAGAGTTTGGAGAATCATGGGGGTTTAGGAAATAAATCAGAAGTGAATCACCCAGGGTGTTGAAAAGAAGCCCCAAAATGTGACCACAGAAACGGAGAGAGAAGAAAAACTAAGGATGGGAAATGAACCGAGCATGAAAAAGTATATTAGTTTACAGGATGGAGATAAATGACTTGATTTTTGCGAGATGGCGCAACAAATGTGTGTTTTTCTATACATAGTAAGAGGCCTGGTTTCCAGTTTCCCAAGCCATCCACTAATGTTCATCTAACATAAACCTGAAATTACATTTTATCTTGCGTTGGCTCCTCGCCTCTATTCCTTCTTTGCACTTCCAGCAAAACGATGCATCGGTCCGTCTGTCCGTCGGTCTGTCTGTTGATCTGCGGGAGGGATTCCTGTCCCCTTCGTGATGGATTTCTATCAAACTGCCAGCCGTCGATTCCTCTCGGTGGAATGAGATACGTTGAACTCATTTATCTTTAGATTATATCTAATGCAAATTAATCGGAAAATGTAGAGTTTGCACACGCTGAAACGGTGGCACCGCAGAGCAATCTGCCCATAAAACAGCATGCTAACAAGCGTGGCATGATGAATGCCGTGTAATAAACCACCATAATTTCAAGTTCTCCCACCAGGAAAGTGCTGAGGTTTTCACCTGTTGAGCTACAGTGGAGAAGCCACGAAGATTAGTCCTAAGCGGGAATTCTGCTTCCTGTCATTTCAAAATGTGAGATGGGTAACAATTAAGGTCAGGACATGGAATCCTACGGCTGAATCATAAAATCACAGAATCAAAGAATCACAGAGCTGGAAGGGAAATGTTATTATTTTTTACTAATATCTCAAGGCAGTGAACATATTCAACACAACTTCTTCCTCTTTTCCCCACAACAATCCTGTGAGGTGGGTTGGGCTGAGAAGGAGGGACTGGCTTAAAGTTGCCCAGCCAGTTTTCAAGCGTAATGTACGAGAAGCTCAGGTTCTCCTGCTGATTGGCCCTATGTCACCCAATCAGCTTTCATGCCTAAGGTGGGACAAGAACTTGGGTTCTCCTGCTGATTGGCCCTAAGTCACCCAATCAGTTTTCAAAGCAGGAGATGTATTCCATCCTGGACAAATGTTTGTCCAATCTTTTCTTGAAAACCTCCAGGGTTGAAGCACCTAGAACTCCAGGAGGCAAGATCCTTCATGGATTAATTGTTCTCACCAACATAAAATCCCTCCTTATTTCCAGTTTGGTGCTCCCTCTAATGACCAACCAGTAAGAGGACTGCCTTTATAGTTAGATGTTTAGATAAGAGACAGCTAAGGATGTTGTATGAATCCACCCAGTTTGGTGAGTTCATAGAATCATAGGGTTGGAAGAGAGCTATTCCATTTCTGTTCATGGAATTATAGAATCATAGGTTTGAAAGGGACCTTAGAGGTCTTCCAATCCAACCCCCTCCTCAAAGCAGGAGACCATCCCAGTCAAATGGTTGATACCACATCAACTCATCTCCCCATACTTTACATAGCACCAATACAGTATATATTTGTATGAAGGTACAGTACAACACATGAATGAACATGACTCCTGCCTTGAGCAGGAGGTTAGACTAGAAGACCTCTCTGGTCCCTTATGATTTTATAATTCTATAACAGATTATAATTCTATAACAGCCTTATGATTCTATAATTCTATAACAGAAATGGGACACAGTCAAAGGCCAAAAAAGGAAGAAGAGCTTTCTCTAGATACATATGGAAAAAGATTTTGCTGTTAGTTGCAAAGTCGTGTCCAACCCATCGCAACCCCATGGACAACGTTCCTCAAGGCTTTCCTGTCCTCAACCACCTTCTGGAGTCCATTTAAGCTCATGCCTACTGCTTCTATGACTCCATCCAGCCACCTCATTCTCTGTTGTCCCCTTCTTCTCTTGCCCTCAAACTTTCCCAGCATTAGGCTCTTCTCCAGTGAGTCCTTCCTTCTCATTAGGTGGCCAAAGTACTTGAGTTTGCCCATTTTCCAGTCCTCTTGGGACAGCCCTCAATCAAAGACATGTAAAATCATTTAACAGAATAACAGAGTTGGAAAGGCTGAAGAAGAGGTCACCGTATTTAGTACTCCACGAGGGATACCACTTATTGTAGTTGGAATTCATAGTTGACTGGTTGGGTCCTTGACGTTCTCCGAGCTAGGTTGTTTTCCTGCAGAATTTCATGACCCAACTAGGTTACATTATCAGTGTCAGTAGGAAGTGGGGTTTGCTCGGCTATAAGAACTACAATCAGATGGTAATTATTTAACAGAAAAGAATATTTGTTGTCAGTGTTGAACGTGGGGTCCTTGGTGCTCTTTGTTTTCTTGCAGACCTTTCATTACCCACCTAAGTCATATCAACATTGCTACTACTGATGATATTACCTAACTGGGTAATGAAACGTCTGCAAGAAAACAACCAAGTTCAGAGAGCATCAAGGACCACACAGTCCTCCTCCTCCTCCTCTTCCTCCTCCTCCTCCTCCAACTCCAACTCCAACTCCAACTCCATTCCCTTCTAACACTGCTGAAGTTGCCTAGCTGGGTAATGAAATGTCTGCAAGAAAACAACCAAGCTCAGAGAGCACCAAGGACCCCATAGTCCTCCTCCTCCTCCTCCTCCTCCTCCTCCTCCTCCTCCTCCTCCTCCTCCTCCTCCTCCTCCTCCCAAACTCCTCTGCCTTCTAGCACTGATGATGTTACCTAGCTGGATCATGAAACATCTGCAAAAAACCCACCAAGCTCAGAGAGCACCAAGGATCCCACAGTTGTCCTCCTCCTCCTCCTCCTCTTCCCCCTTCCCCACAAACCATTCTCCCTTCTAGCACTGATGATGTTATCCAGCTGGGCCATGAAACATCAAGGACTCCACAATTCATAACTGGTTGAACTTTTCTAAAGACTACATTTTTATATAGCAAAGGATGTGGCTTTCTCCCCACCCCACCCTCCAAAATAAATCTCTTTAGGCCTAAGACAGTTCAACAAAACAGTTCCAATATCTCAGGGGCTGCCCCAAACAAGAGGGAGTCAAGACATTCTCCAAAGCATCTGAAGGCAGAACGAGAAGCAACGGATGGAAACTAACCAAGGAGAGAAGCAATCTAGAACTAAGGAGAAATTTCCTGACAGTGAGAACAATTAACCAGTGGAACAATCTTCCTCCAGCAGCAGTGAATGCTCCAACACTGGAAGTTTTTAAGAAAAGACTGGACAGCCATTTGTCCAAAATAGTATAGGGTTACCTGCCTGAGCAGGGGGTTGGACTAGATGATCTCAAGGTCCTTTACAACTACTTCTTCTTCTTCTTCTTCTTCTTCTTCTTCTTCTTCTTCTTCTTCTTCTTCTTCTTCTTCTTCTTCTTCTTCTTCTTCTTCTTCTTCTTCTTCTTCTTCTTCTTCTTCTTCTTCTTCTTCTTCTTCTTCTTCCTCCTCCTTCTCCTCCTCCTCCTCTTCCTCATCTTCTTCCTCTTCCTCTTCCTCCTCCTTCTCCTTCTTCTTCTTATTGTTATTTGATGCAAAGTCAAGAATGACTCTTGAAATGTTGCTTCTGAGTTAGGCAATGTGTTTTGGTGAAATTGACATTTCCACTTTTCCTTCTCTCCCATTTTTTTTTTCTCAATTAGCATCTTCCAAATTTTTGTAGCTGGTCTAGAATGTCAAGTTGCTAAGACACTGACAGGCCAACAATTACCGCACGGCTGCTTTTGTTTAAGCTGCAGTTTACTTATGAGCAATTGAGTCTCATTATTTCTTCCAAATTATACTTTACCGCAGCTATCAGGGAAGGAAACAAACAAACCTCATGTTGTGGTGATTGTTGACTTTCCTTCTTCATATCCGTGTCATCTAACAAGGCAAGGCGGAACTTTTGAGGGCCAATCAAGTCATTCGGCAACGTTTCCTTATTTGCCTGTAGGGGGCACTCTATTCCAGGAAATATTCTGGATTTGGCCAAACGAGGTACAAAAGGCTGAAGACCAAAGAAACTGGAGAGTTGAGTTTGGTGAAATCTATGGAGACCCTGGTGAGCAGGAAGGTAGGAGGGGCAGCTTAGTCAATGTTCTCCATTTGGCAGCAGCTCCAAAAGACTTGTGGTTGGAATTAAGCCCTACAAGGATGTTTCCAGGCTTCTCTTCCTTCGTTGTATGCCACTGTGTCCCCAGCCCGAGATAAAATCAAGGAGAACACATGTTGGGAACCAAGAACACTATGAAATGGGAGATGACCTTTTCCTTCTGGTTCTTGTCAAGTTGCTGCGAAGGCTTCCTACTCCGTGTAGCTCTCCTCTAGTGAACTGGGACACTACAGAGAGAAAGAGCAATGCATTTGATGCTACCTAAAGTCTAGGTACTTGTTGTGATTCCGTGCCAGCCTGTGCTCGCAACAGCTGAGTCTGAGGAATCTGAGGAGGAGGTGGAGGAGGCATTTGAAGGGCCATCAGGGGCCGAGGGAGGCTCTGATGAATTACAGGACTCACGGTTTGATGCAAAGCCTGGGCCCTCCAGTCGTGTTCCTGATGAAGCTCAGCTGTGTGAGGAGAATGAGTCACACCTCATGGACTTGCTAATTGACGCCCACACCCGTCGTCAATTACCGAGAGTAAATCAACAGCAGTCAATGCGGCACCTCCAGAGTAAAAAGAGAAGGCAATGAGAGGCAACGCCTTGGGACCGCTGAATAATTGGAGGAGGTGTGGGCAGTGCTGGTTGCTGAAGGCAACCGTTTGCAAAGTGTTTCTTGGAATCCTGGTCTGTTCGTCTTGCTTGTGACTTCTCGTCTGTTTGCATCGTGTTTCCTTTGGACTTAAGTTTTGCTGTTTGTGTTTTGGACTATTTGACAGGTTTGTCAACCATATTAAAAGAGTTTTGTTTTGTTGTAAAGTCTCCAGCCTATTGCATCAGCAGGGGTTTGGTCCTTGTGCCTTTAACAAGGACGGCAATAGGCTGGGATAGAACAGTACTCTCCAAACTTAGCAGCTTTAAGACTTGAAGCAGCTGGCTGAGGAATTCTGGGAGCTGAAATCCCCAAGTCTTATGCAACCGTCATAAATACGAAGTCAGTTGCCAAGCATCTGCATTTCCATCCCTTGACCCTGGGCATCCTATAATGGGTGTTAAGACCAACGTGATTTTTTTCAGTGCTGCTGTAACTTTCAACAGTTACTAAATGAACAGTTGTAAGTTGAGGGCTGCCTGTACTATGCATTCTGCAGCATCAGGTGATTAAGTTGCGGGAGTTTTGAGGCAGCCCCTATTATTCCTTTATAATAGGATCAGATTGCTGATTCTGGGCTTTCCCTCTATTCTTTAAACGTGTCATCTTTAACGTGCACCTAAACATCCAGAAGAGATTTGCAAGCAAGGCTCTGGCTGCCAACATAGCTAAATGGGATTGTGATGCACTGCTTTATCTACATTTTAATGGGAAAAAAAAAACAGAGAGTCGTCTTGCAGGAAAAAAAGAAAAAAGAAAATTGTGTTTGATGTTTCCATTAACTTAAGCAACCAGCAGTGATTTCTCGTAAACAAGGTGAGCACTGACACCCACTTTCTTTCCTTTCCTGTCTTCTGAGCAGGTAATTAGTTGAAACAAGTAGGGTTCAATAAAAACTTGTTTGGGTGAAATAAGAATTGACCTACATCTGTGCTATAAATAGAAAAGCAGGTTCCTTCCTTCCTTCCTTCCTTCCTTCCTTCCTTCCTTCCTTCCTTCCTTCCTTCCTTCCTTCCTTCTTATCCTAACTCTAACCCTAATCCTTTGGAAGGAAGGAAGGAAGGAAGGAAGGAAGGGAGAAGGAGAAGAAAGGAAGGAAATGTGGAAAAAGGTAGGAAGGGAAGGAAGGAAGTGGGGAGGGAGAAGAAAAGAAGGAAATGTGGAGAGAGGGGGTGGGAGGGAGGGAGGGAAAGAAGGAAGGAAGGAAGTGGGGAAGGAGAAGAAAAGAAGGAAATGTGGAGAAAGGAAGGGAGGGAAGGAAGGAAGTGGGGAGGGAAAGAAGGAAGGAAGGAAGGAAGGAAGGAAGGAAGGAAGGAAGGAAGGAAGGAAGGAAGGAAGGAAGGAAGGAAGGAGAAGGAAAGAAGGAAATGTGGAAAGGGGGAGGAAGGGAAGGAAGGAAGAAATGGGAAGGAGAAGAAAGGAAGGAAATGTGGAGAGAGGGAGGAAGAGAAGGAAGGAAGTGGGGAGGGAAGGAAGGAAGAAATGGGAAAGGAGAAGGAAGGAGAGAAGAAGAATGTGGAGAGAGACAGTGGGAGGGAGGGAGGGAAGGAAGAAATGGGGAAGGAGAAGGAAGGAAGGAAATGTGGAGAGAGGGAGGGAGGGAAAAGGAAACGTGGAGAGAGGGAGGAAAGGAAGGAAGGAAATGGGAAGGGAGAAGAAAGGAAGGACATGCTGGCTGAGGAATTCTGGGAGTTGAAGTCCACAAGTCATAAAAGGGCCAAATCTGAAGAACCCTGCTCAAGACTATCCAGCTGCGAAATGAAAAAAGGATTGGTCTGGAAAGCATGACCAATCCTAGCAACCTATTCCTTGCCTTCCTAGTCAACGAAAATGGTGGTGTCCTGGAAATCACAAAAGTTGTAAAAGGTCTAGTTCTCTTGATAAAAGGAACGGATTTTCCATCCTCATTTGACTGGCAAAAATACAAGGGGTTTATTTTTATTTTATTTTATTTTATTTTATTTTATTTTATTTTATTTTATTTTATTTTATTTTATTTTATTTTATTTTATTTTATTTTATTTTATTTTATTTTATTTTATTTTATTATTTTATTTTATTCATTTGAGGTTGTATTTCAATCCTCCCCTTCTCCAGTCTTTTTTTTCTTTAGTTGTTTGATCAAGTGGTAGCTACAGGAGAATTTTCCCAAGCCTTATTTCTAACTCTTTGCTCCCTTTTGCAAATCAAAGCAAAGGAGGTTAGCGTCTTAGCTGGCTCTAATGTCAGACAAATCCAGGCATGGTATCCACGAAGACTCCTCTCTCTTTTTTTCTTTAAAGTTGAACCTGGCATTTGTTCACATTGCTTGGGGGGCTTTTCAGGCCTGTTCTGAACGCTGATCTGCCTTTCAGATTTGACGATTGCTGTCTTTATTAACCCTTGTGTCTAACGCCCTCCCAAATTAATTTTCAGGAAACCTCTATAAATATTGGAAGGCAGATATAAAGCAGGGGAAAGATGGATGGGGGGGGAAACCTTTTACATGTGTTATTTATTTTAGTTCATACCTGAGTTTATATCTTAGCCTTCTAGTGGGAGATATTCTAGATGCTTAAAGGAAAAAAAAGTTTAAATGGTTATTGGTTAATTAATTAGGTGGCGTCAAGTCCATATCCACTCCTGTTAGCGTCATACAGAAATTCTATTTCGTTCTGTCTCTAATAATAATTTGCAGTTCTTCCAAGGCTCCGCCATCCATCCATTTCTTCATTATTTTCTTTTACTTTATTTCTTTCAACCTTGCCCAACACCACTCATTTCCTTCTTCCCTCCCTCCCTCCGTCTCCCTTACTTCCTTCTTCTCATCTTCTTTCTTTCCTTCTCATCCCCCTTCCTTTCTTCTTCTCATCCCCCTTCTTTCCACCTTCTCATCTTTTTTCTTTCCTTCTTCTCATCCCCCTTCCTTTCTTCTTCTCATCTTCTTTCTTTCCTTCTTCTCATCCCCTTCCTTCCACCTTCTCATCTTCCTTCCTTCCTTCCTTCCTTCCTTCCTTCCTTCCTTCCTTCCTTCCTTTCGTTTAATCATTGATTTCCCTGTTTCCTTTCCAATCCATCATGATTTGACCATTTTAGATAGATATTTACATGGCATCATTAATCCATTGATAAAGAGAGAGAGAGAGAGATAAGTAAGTAAAGAAGGAAGGAAGGAAGGAAGGAAGGAAGGAAGGAAGGAAGGAAGGAAGGAAGGAAGGAAGGAAGGAAGGAAGGAAGGAAGGAAAACAAACAAATATTACTGGGCTCAAGAATTTGCAATTAACTGATTGTCAATGCTATCTTTCTTTATACGGCATACATGTATCACCCATGGAATTACCAAATCCTTTGCAAATTCCCACTCAACTGTTTGTTTAATTTATCTGGGTTCTGAAGCTAAGATTTGTCAGTAGTCTGAGGAGAAATAACCAGGGCATCTCCACCTTGGAGGGTAAACTGAGAAATCTGGAAAAAAGAAAAAAAGTAAAGAAATCAATGCATAAGAAACCAGGGGGGAAGATAGGTCCATAGATTTACCCATTCATACAGTTGCCAAGGAAACTTCATGAATGTGTCCCTGAATCCAGATTGACTCAAATGTGGCTTTCCTTCTTTTTTGCAAATGCCCCTTGAGACTGCGATTGTAGCCATTTTACCTATTCAGTGTGGAAACTATGTTATTGGTTGCCAAGAGGTAGGCATTTATGCTTTTTAAGACACATTTTGGCGTAGTGTAAATTATGGTTCCAAGGATCTCAAAGAATTCTAAGGACCTTCAGTCTAGATTTGGTAGCAGCCATTCACAGAGAAACATAAGAATGGAAGGGACCTTGGAGGCAATCTAGCTCAACCCTCCTGACCAAGGCAGAAGACTTTGCCCTAGTCCCTCTCTAACAGCCCAATCCACCTCATAGGGTTGTTGTTGTTGCAGGAAAAATAGGAGGAGAAAGGAGGATTAGGTCTTGAGGCCTTTAAAAAATAATAAAAATAGGCTATAATTACAATTAAATAAATATCTTAGACTCTGTTCCATGCTAAGGGCAGGGCTACTTATTTTTTCTACAGTTGCAATTGGGGAATTTAAGTCATAATCAGGTAGTCCTTGACTTACAAGAAGAAGAAGAAGAAGAAGGAGGAGGAGGAGGAGGAGGAGGAGGAGGAGGAGGAGGAGGAGGAGGAGGAGAGGGAGAGGGAGGAGGAGGAGGAGAAGAAGAAGGAGGAGAAGAAGAAGGAGGAGAAGGAGAAGGAGAAGGAGAAGGAGAAGGAGGAGGAGGAGGAGGAGGAGAAGGAGGAGAAGGAGGAGAAGGAGAAGAAGGAAAAGAAAAAGAAGAAGGAGGAGGAGGAGGAGGAGGAGAAGGAGAAGGAGAAGGAGGAAGAGGAGGAGAAGGAGAAGGAGAAGAAAAAGAAGGAGGAGGAGGAGAAGGAGAAAATATTTATTGTCATTGTGTATCTCAGCACAACTGAGCCCAAGATTTCCTTTACTAAACAAAAGAGTTATTAATGTTTGCCCCATTTTATGACCTTTCTTGCCACTGTTATTAAGGGGATCACTGGAATTGTTAATAACAGAGTTATTGAATGAATCTGGCTTTCCCCGTTGATTTGCTTGTCAGAAGATCACAAAAGGTGAGCACATGACCCCGGGACACATCAACCATCAGAAGTTTCTTTAATACAGTGTTTCTCAACCTTGACAATTTTAAGGCATGTGGACTTCAACTCCCAGAATTCCACAGCCAGCAATACTGGCTGTGGAATTCTGGAAATTGAAGTCCACATGCCTTAAAATTGTCAAGGTTGAGAAACACTGATTTAACATAAGAAAGTTTTTTTTTCCTGAATGCAATTCAAGACCAGGTGCTGTTTATCACCTTAAAAGCCCTAGATGGCCCAAGGCCAGGCTAACTGCAGGATCACCTTTCCTTATGGACATCTACCTGTCCTAAGAGGTCAGATAGAGTGGGCATAGTCCTGGTTCCTCCCTCCAAATGTTGTCATTTTCCGGGAGCTATGAAGCTTGGCATTTCCATGGCAGCCCCTACCCAATGGAACACTCTTCCCCCTGAGGTTTAGAAGGCCTTCACCCTCCTGGCCTTCTAGCTGGGAGGGTGAAGACCTCCTAACCATCCAGCCTTGAAGATCTGGATTTTTGCTCAAGAGCTGGGAGAAGATTAGATGATGGCACATTATCACAGGTGGGCACCAGATTTTTATTTTTTTTTTTAACCAATTGTGCTTTAACTAGTTGAGTTTTATTGGCTTTAAAATGAGATGATGATGATGATGATGATGACGACGATGATGATGATGATGATGACGATGACGATGATGATGGTGGTGATGGTGATGATGATGGTGGATGACGACAATGATGCCCATTCAGTTGTGTCCAACTCTTGGTGAACCTATGGATGAGGTCTCCTCACATCTTCAGATCTTGCATTGCTTCTTTGAGTTGTTCCATGTTCTGGCTGGTGTCAGCTTTGATAGTGTCTGGCCATTGTTGTTCTTTGGTCACCTGGTTTCCTTTTACCATTATTTTTTTCCCAATATAATTGCTTTCTCCTATGAATTTCCCCACATGACATGGTCAAATAAGTGGGACCACATTTTGTGATTTTGCCAAAATGATTTTATGTCTTTTAATTTTGATGGGAAGCCAGCCATTGTTGGCTCAAAGAGGGGCTACTATATAAATGACTCAGAGATAGATAGATAGATAGATAGATAGATAGATAGATAGATAGATAGATAGATAGATAGATAGATGGATGGATGGATGGATGGATGGATGGATGGATGGATGGATGGATGGATGGATGGATGGATGGATGGATGGATGGATGGATGGATGGATGGATGGATGGATGGATCGATGGATGGATCGATGGATCGATGGATGGATCGATGGATCAACAGACGGGCAGACAGACAGACAGAGGCATAGGCATAGAGAGAGAGGGGGGAGGGATGGAGAGAGAGAGAGAGAGAGAGAGAGAGAGAGAGAGAGAGATGATGATGATAGACATATAGATAGACAGATGTCTCTGGCCTTGATGATTTAAATCTGAGCTAGGTGAATCCATAGTTTTATGACAGGACTTCTTCTTTTCTAGTGGTCTTTCAACCTCTTTCCACCTCCAGGCTATCTGATCTTCTAGAAAGCCATAGCAGCAATGACGAGTAAGAAAAGCCGAAGGGCAACCCTCATTATCCTTTGGAAGAATATTTGGAAATGGAGAAATAAGAGCATTCCAGATTTGACTTTCAAACAGTTTTATTTATGAAAGAAAGAAAGAAAGAAAGAAAGAAAGAAAGAAAGAAAGAAAGAAAGAAAGAAAGAAAGAAAGAAAGGAAGGAAGGAAGGAAGGAAGGAAGGAAAGAAAGAAAGAAAGAAAGAAAGAAAGAAAGAAAGAAAGAAAGAAAGAAAGAAAGAAAGAAAGAAAGAAAGAAAGAAATTACATTTCTTTCTTCAGAAGTGATTTTTGCTGGAGGAAGCAGGTTGAGATGCTTGCATTTCTGCAGAGAAGGAGAGACAGGCAGAAGAACTGACTTTGTCCCGTTGACGTTTCTTTGTTTTGCCATTAAGCGTCAGAAGCTTCCTCCCCTACTTCCTCCGTGCAACTTATTCTTCAAGAGCCTTAATGATAGGGGGTAAATCTTACCCTGTGGGTACATTTTTTCCCCCACTCCTCTGAAGGTAGATCTAGGTAGAAGCTCGGGGGCTTCATGGCTGATGCTTTCGTTAGTTGCTTTGAGGTTCTTCTCTTTTGTTCTTTGTCTCTTCTGTTTGAAATTTTCCTTTTAGAGACAGCAGGGAACCGCGGTTAAGGAGCCTCATTCTGATCTGCGGTTTTCAGAGACACTTTCATTTTAAATAAGGTTGTGTTTAAATAATATTATATTTGATATTAATATTCCTTTCCCCAACATGGGTCCAAATTACTTGCACAAGTTTCAGTTCCTGCATTTTTTTTCTTATTCCAGCACTTTCTTGCTTATTCCTCTATCCCGTCTTTCTTCTTTCTCCCCTTCCTTCCTTCCTTCCTTCCTTCCTTCCTTCCTTCCTTCCTTCCTTCCTTCCTTCCTTCCTTCCTTCCTTCCCTCCCTCCCTGCCTCCCTCCCTATCTCCCCACCACCTTCCTTCCTTCCTTCCTTCCTTCCTCAGTCCCTCCCTCCCTCCCTCCCAACCATTTGTGCCTCAAGTGAGAACTCTGAGCTGATTTATTTGACCACCCATTGGTTTGTTTCCTTGACTGACCATGTCTATGGAGATTCTGAGTCATCCATGTCATAGTTGTCCCAAAGGCACTTTTTTGAGAGGCAACTATTGTTTTTTTTTCCCCCTTGAAACCCTTTTACTTCCCATCCAAGAAGCTTCTTCAGTTCTGACTGAATGGTGGGGAATGAAAGGATTCATATTCCTTGCAGTCATCATCTCTCGTTTTGAGAGTCGTTGAGGCCACTTGGATGCTGCTGAGAGCCCAGATAAACCTCCAAGTGGCCTCAATGACTCTCAGAAAGAGTACTAACAACCAGATGACTGTAAAGAATATAAATCCTTCCATTCCCCCACCCTTCAGTCAGAACTGAAGAAGTTTCTTGGGTGAGAAGTGAAACATCTTCAAGGAAAAACAAATGAAGTCTAGTTGCCTCTTGAAAAAAGCACCTTTGGGACTTGGCTGTCCATGGAATTCTCTGAAGTCTTCTCCAATATTAAAGTTCAAAAGCTTCCGTATTCTTCCTCTCCTGCTTCTTCCAGTCCAGCTTTCTCTTCCACTGCGTCTCAAAGGGATTCCATCTTTGTAAGGATAGACGCCTCTCTCTTCCTAAATTCTTATGAATCTTTAACTTTTTGCCATATTTTTTTTTACCTCCTTCGCCATTGAAGTCCACAAACCAGTGAACAACACCCAGAATTCCACAAGCAAAATGGCCATCGTTGAGAATCTTGGGAGCTGAAGTCCAAACCCATCCATCTGGAAGAGCTCAAGATTGAGAACTAGGCAACTTAGATCAACTGTCCGAGAAGCCGCAAGAATCAGAAGGGAAGGGAAGTTCATTAGAATCCCAGATTAATTCCATCAAATGGCCCAGCTGAGGGAACATCCAACCTTTAAATAAATAACACAATAAAAATAGCATGTTGCTACTATAGGCTTACTAGACTGTGGCAGCAAATGAACTAAGCAGAATTTTATGGCTTCTTAACATGCTGAGGTTTTCGCAGGATCGTCCATCTTTTAACCTAACAACATTTCCCAGCCTGCTATCAGTGAAACTAATAGCGTGGATGAAAATTTCATGAAAAATGGAGAAACGATGTTAGTTTTATATAATGTCAGTGGAATGAATAAAGATCACATTTGGCATTAACCACTAATGGTGGGAAGAGGAAGGTGGGAGAGACTTGGCGGGGGAAACCAGTGCTTTACGTTTTCCGTCATCAAATTTATGGTGTTTTTTTTTTTTAATAAAGACTCAGCGGTAATTATGATATTTGGATGTCATTATCATTAAGCTGATAAATCATTGAACAAGAAGGTGAGCCAGGCTCGGAGGCGCTGTGGGGTATTGGAGCATATTTGCAATGTTGTGTAAGACGACTCACCCGGCTCCTACTATTAATCACACAGATACCATAGATTTTGCTCGGCTTTTTATCTTTCGACACAAGGTCAAAGTTTTTGTGCAAGCCTAGCGTGTGGTTGTGGGTGCATGAAGCAGGGGTGGGTGGGAGGGAAGAGTAACATCTCAAAAGAAAGAAATCATATTTCAAAAAGGGGATAACAAAAAAAAAGTTTCTTGCTCGGTTAAAATTGATTATTTTGTATCTGCTAAGCAAAGATCCTCCGGTCGCTTCCCTATCAAATGTCTCCTAACTAGTGCTGCATCTGAAAGGGTGTGTTCGTATGTCTCTCTGCGTGAGCGATGCTATTGTTATAAGTGTCAGGAATAAAACAGGAACTAAAAAGTGTTTGGATTTTTTTTTAAGAAGAGTAAGGAATAACAGAACAACAGCGTTGGAAGGGACCTTGGAGGTCTTCCAGTCCAACCCCTTGCTCAAGTAGGAGACTGTATACCATTTTGGACAAGTGGATGTCCAGACTCTTTTTAAAGGCCTCCAGCAATGGATCACCCACAACTTCTGGAGGCAAGCTGTTCCTCTAATTAATTGTTCTAATTGTCAGGAAATCTTGCTTTAGTTCCAGGTTGCTTCTCTCCTTGATTAGTTTCCATCCATTGCTTTTTGTTCTTCCTTCAAGTGCTTTGGAGAATACAGGGTGAAGACTTATTCAAGAACATAGAATAATCAGGTTGGAAGGGACCTTGGAGATCTTCTAGTACAACCCCCTGCTCAGGCAGAAAACCCTATACCATTTCAGACAAATGGTTGTCTTTCTGAACGTCTCTAATGACAGAGCATCCACAACTTGTGAAGGCAAGTGATTCCACTGGTTGGTTGTCCTTACTGTTAGCAATTTTTCTCCTTAGTTCAATCTCTTCTTGAAAACTTCCAGTGTTGGTGCATTCACCACTTCTGGAGGCAGGCTGTTCCACTGGTTAATTGTCCTCATTGTCAGGAAGTTTCTCCTTAGTTCTAGGTTGCTTCTCTCCTTGATAAGTTTCCATCTGTCGCTTCTTGTCCTGCCTTCAGATGTTTTGGAGAATAGCTTGACTCCCTCTTCTTTGGGGCAACCCCTGAGATATTGGAATGCTGTTTTAGAGGAGCAGCAGGTTGCAAAGGTATTTCACAACAAATTTCTCTACAAACAAATTGGAGGCTTGATTCCCAGGAACGTCTACAAGAGGATGAACGAAGATCAGACAAGTAATATTTAACCAAGTCCTGGATTTATGACCCACAACTGGAACAAAAATTACCTTTCCTAAGTAAGGTGGGGATTAAGTCAGTCATGCCCAATTTAATGACCTTTTCCCCCACAGTGGCTAAGGGAATCCTTGCAATTATAAATTGAATCAAGGGGTCATTTAACGTATCTGACTTCCCCCATTGACTTTGCTTGTGGGAAACTGACTGGGATGCTGCAAGCATGGTAAATTTATGCCGGCTGCCAAAGACCTACAATTGGAACATGGGGATGCTGCAACACTTGTAGATGGAACTGGAATACTGGGCGCTATCTAACAAAATGAAATTCAATGGTGAAAAAGTAAAGTTCTACATTTAGGCAAGAAAAACCAAATGCACAGGTACAGTATAAGTGGTACCTTGCTCAATAGTAGTAACTTTGAGAGGGATCTCGGAGTCCTAGTGTGCAATCACTTAGATATCAGCCAGCCGTGTGCTGCAGCTGCCAAAAAAGCCAACAGAGTGCTGGGCTGCATTAACAGAGGGATAGAATCAAGAAGTATTAATACCACTTTACAACGCCTTCGTAAGGCCACACTTGGAAACCTGCATCCAGTTTTGGTCACCACGATGTAAAAAAGATGTTGAGACTCTAGAAAGAGTACAGAGAAGAGCAACAAAGATGATCAGGGGACTGGAGGCTAAAACATATAAGGAACGATTGCTGGAATTGGGTGTGTCTAAGTTTAATGAAGAGAAGGATGAGGGGGGACATGATAGCAGTCTTCCAATATGTCAGGGGCTGCCCCAGAGAAGAGGGAGTCAAGATATTCTCCAAAGTATCTGAAAGTAGGACAGGAAGCAATGGATGGAAACTAATCAAGGAGAGAAGCAACCTAGAACTGAGGAGAAACTTCCTGACAGTTAGAACAATTAACCAGTGGAACAACCTGCCTCCAAAAGTGGTGAATGCTCCAACACTGGAAGTTTTTAAGATGAGACTGGACAGCCATTTGTCTGAAATGGTATAGGGCAAGGATAGGCAACCTTGGCTCTTTTATGACTCATGGATTTCAACTCCCAGAATTCCTGAGCCAGCGTGGCTCAGCATGGAAACCTCTCCCCTTCTCCTCAGCATGGCTGGTTCAGGAATTCTGGGAGTTGAAGTTCACAGGTAATAAAAGAGCCAAGGTTGCCTACTCCTGGTATAGGGTTTCCTGCCTGAGCAGGTAGTTGGACTAGATGACCTCCAAGGTCCCTTCCAACTTTATTATTATTATTATTATTGTTGTTGTTGTTGTTGTTGTTGTTGTTGTTATGGATCATCACATAGTCAGCCAGATGTTCAGACTGAATTTGACATTTTGTCTACCTATCGAGTCCTTACCCAGGACCTGGGATAGGCAGATGTGGATGTTTGATGGTGTTACAGATATTGTCGCAGGATGGAAGCAGTTCCTAGTAAGGCCACCTTTTGCAATTAACTAATAGCGAATTTGTCAATGCCAATGGTGTTCAAGTGGTGCTCCAGTTGTTTTGGGATTGCACCCAAGGCGCCTATGACTATTGGTACTACCCTTGCTTGCTTTTGCCACAGTCTTTCTATTTCTATTTGTAGGTCTTTGTATTTTGTTATCTTCTCCAGTTCTTTCTCGTTTATTCTGCTGTCTCCAGGCACTGCCACGTCCACTATCCAGACTTTTTTGTCTTTCTTATCAACAATCGTCAACTCTGGGGTGTTATGTTGCAGATGCTTGTCTGTTTGAATTCTGAAGTCCCAGAGCAGTTTAATTTTATCATTTTCTATGACTTTCTCTATTACTATTATTATTATTATTATTATTATTATTATTATTATTATTATTATTATTATTATTATTACTACTACTACTACTACTACTACTACTACTACTATTATTTTGAAGGCCAGACATAAGATATTTTTTCCAGTGCCATTATAATCCTGGGACACAGCAATCATCACAAATATGAGCAATTGCCAAATGTTCAAATTTTGATCACGGGATCCTGGGGATGCTACAACCGTCATAAGTGTGAAAAACATCCACAAGTCACTTTTTCCAGTACTGTTGCAACTTCCAACAATCAGTAAACAAATGGTTGTAAACCAAGGACTATCTGTACAGTTAGCTACAACCAACCAGAGGAACAGCTTGCCGTCGCAAGTTCTGGGTCCTTCATCACTGGAGGTTTTTAAGAACAGATTGGACAACCACTTGTCTGAAATAGTATAGGGCAGTGGTGATGGTCCTTTTAGAGACTGAGTGCCCAAACTGCAACCCAAAATCCACTTATTTATTGCAAAGTGCCAAAGTTTGCATTTTGGCATGCTTTTGAAGAATTCATGTGATTTTTGCTATTGTATGCATGCTGATAATTTGTCTAACCTTGGCTCATACTTTGTAAGTTTGAGAGCAACACATGCAGCACTCAGGTCATCGGTTAGTCTGTTTCTGAGGTCAGATTTGATATAATTCAAAGCTGAAAACAGTGTGCTCGCTCTGGAGGCTTGTTTTGGCTAGAATGGGGCTTGAGAAATGGCCTTTTCCTGCAAAAACTTAGCCAAAGAGCGAGGTGCATGTGCCCACAGAGAGGGCTTTGAGTGCCCCCTCTGGCACATGTGCCATAGGTTCGCCACCACTGGTATAGGGTCTCCTGATGGAGCAAGGGGTTGGACTAGAAGACCTCCAAGTTCCCTTCCAGCTCGATTCCGATTGGTTGATATTGTAGTTAGCTAATCTTTGCTTATCAAGCATTCTTTCTCTTTCTTTCTGTTTCTCCCACATCTACTTTTTCCATAAAAGAAATACCAGATGTAAATTGGTAAAAAGGTGATGCCCAATATTTAGGAATCTATCATTAACTTTGGGAAGAAAAAAACGTCTCTTAGCATCTGGAAAGTCTTGTTACTTCTCATACATTTCCTTAGATATTACTATTTGAAAAGGATTTATTTATTTTTTGCCTTGCTTCTAGTGTGGCATTTGATGACTTTACTGGCGGGTTGTATAGGAAGGAATGCAGAGAAAGGAGAATTCTCCATTTTTCTTCCTTCGTGGAGTTTTTCCCGAAAGAAAAACAATGAACAAAATGATGGAGAGGAGCAAAGGCAAGGGAACGCAAACCTCATCTAGACTCCTCATAAAATTTCACGGCTAAGGTAAGATAATTGTCTAATAAACCTCAAGTCTTGGAAGAGGAATTTATTGTACAATTGCAGTGATTTGGGCTGTGTCGGACAGAGGCAATTCTAAGAAACACCCATGAAATAAAGTTCTCTTTGATAAGGTAGTTTACACAATATAAAACATTTCTGATAAATGTTCACTTATGTGGAATCGAACTCCTGGAGACCCTTCTCCTCCAGAGAAATGAAGTCTTAAGAATAACAGAATAAGAGAGTTGGAAGGGACCTTGGAGGTCTTCTAGTCTAACCCTTTGCTCAAGCAGGGGACCCTATACCATTTCAGACAGATGGCTGTCCAGTCTCTTCTTAAAAGCCTCCAGTGATGGAGCACCCACAATTTCTGAAAACAAGCCATTCCACTGGTTAATTATCATTGGCAGGAAGTTTTTCCTTAGTTCTAGGTTGTTTCTCTCCTTAATTAGCTTCCATCCATTTTTTTTTTCTTGTCTTCTGGTGCTTTGGAAAATAGGTTGACCCCCTCTTCTTTGTGGCAGCTCCTCAAATATTGGAACACTGGCAAGAAAGTGACCCCCTACTTGCCTAGAAGCTGTGTTTGTGCAGTTTTGAGAAAACAAAGAAAAGGGTTTGCTACAAAAGAAACCACCCCAGAAAACAGACATGTGACCATCTTTGATTGCTTACTGAATTGTGTGAACTTCATCTCTGCTTCAAGCATCTGCTTATGATTCCTTTTCTTGTCCTTTTTGTTGTTGTTAGTTGCGAAGTCATGTCCGACCCATTGCGACCCCACGGACAATGTTCCTCCAGGCCTTCCTGTCCTCTACCATCTTCAGGAGTCCATTTAAGCTCATGCCTCCTGCTTCAGTAACTCCATCCAGCCACCTCATTCTCTTGTCGTCCCCTTCTTCTATTGCCCTCAATCTTTCCCAGCATCAGGCTCTTCTCCAGTGAGTCCTTCCTTCCTCATTAGGTGGCCAAAGTACTTGAGTTTCAAGACTATCTTGAGTCATGGTGGCACAGTGATTAGAATGCAGAATTGCAGGCTAACTCTGCCGACTGCCAGCAGTTTGATCCTGACCAGCTCAAGGTTGACTAAGCCTTCCATCGAAATTGTTGGGGGCTATATGCTGATTCTGGAAACTGCTTAGAGAGGACTGTAAAGCACTATGAAGTGGTATATAACTAAATGCTATTGCCATCTATCTATCTATCTATCTATCTATCTATCTATCTATCTCTGATCTATACCTCTATCTCTATCTCTCTCTGATCTAGCTATCTCTATCTATCTCTATCTCCAGTGGTGGGATTCAGATATATGAACAACCGGTTCTCTGTGTGGATGCCGCTTCCCAAAATCCATTCTGGACCTAGGCAACCAAAAATTAGCTGCCGGTTCTGCTGAAGTAGTGTGAACCAAAGTTATTGAAATAAGAGATGATAAGAATTGGCGGGCTGGGGAACTGGAGGGAAAGCCTGCATTTCAAACTAATTGGAGAATGTGATTTATGATTGTTAATTGGAGGAGGGGATTGTGCTTTGATGCTGTGTGCTCAAGGGAAAGGAATCCAGTTTTTGGCTTCGAATGTGTTAGTGCCGATATTATGCTACTCAGATAAAAGATTCTTTAAGAGAAACAATGCCTCAAATTTCTTTTGAAAAGTTCCATCTGTCGGAAGCATGACACCTTAGGCATGAAAGCAAATTGGGCCAATTACCAGGAGACAGTGAGTTCTAGTCCCACCTTAGGCAGGGAATCCAGGTGGCTGGCTTTGAGCAAATCACCAGAAGGTGATGAGTTTTACTCCCACTGTAGGCATGAACATCGATTGGGTGTCTTTGGGCCAATCACCAGGAAGCAGTGAGTTCTAGTCTCACCTTAAGCAGGGAATCCAGGTGGCTGACTTTGGAGCAATGCATCTCTCTCAGAACAACCCACTTCACAGATTGTTGTTGTGGGGAAAATAGGACGAGGAAGGTTTGTAATGGATATGTTTAGAATAGAATAGAGCTGGAAGGGACCTTGGAGGGGAGGGGAATCCAGTTTTTGGCTTAATGTCCCAGTTCTGACAGATGAAACTCTTCAAAGAACTTTGAGGCATTGTTTACGTTAAAGAATCTTTATTCGAGAAGCATAGCATAGCATCAGCACTAACACAATCAAAGCCAAAATGATGCGTTCATAATTTGTGACCTTCCCTGCTGGCCTCCCACAAGCAAAGTCAACGGAGGAAGTCAATATCATTTAACGACCTCATGATTCACTTGTAATGTTTAGCTTAAAAACCACAGCCAAAAAAAGGAGCCCTAAATGGGGAAAAACTCACTTAATAACTGCCTTGCTTAGCCAAGGAAATGTTGGGGCTCCATTTTCGTCATACGTAGAGGACTACCTGTACTTAAGACAAGACTAGAGATCATGATCTTATGACTTCTAATCGAGCACCTTTAACCTTTAACTAACTGGCTCATGCTATTGTTTGGCTTTAAAGGGCTGTGTATGTGTGTGTTTGTGTAGTGTTTCTAGGGTTGGTCCATCCTCTCTTAAAACATATTTTATTTATTTATTTGTTACATTTATTTGCTGTGAGGCAGATGCATTGCTTTCAGTTCCCTGCCATCACCTTGGACAGAAAACCTAGATTGATCCAGGTTTATCTGTCATGGATTTAGGTGAGCTTTATTTAAAACGATGGAATTTCTACCACTTTAGTTTTCTTTGCCGTTGCATCATTTCAAGTTCTGTCTGCCCACTTATAAATGAAAATGTGAATGGTTTTATTAACAGTCAACTCAACTCTGCTTTTCTGAACATTGTGATCATGATAATACCTTTTAAATCTGAGGCAATAATAGGTTAGACATGGGGTTTTTCTTTGTGACCCATCTTTAAGTTTCTGGGCAGCTTTCGTATACTCTTTCCACTCATGTTCAATCAATGCTAAACATAATTCATCTCATCTCTGTGAGAGAGAAGGACCAGGGGGTGACACAATAACAATCTTCCAAATTTGAGGGGCTGCCCCAAAGAAGAGGGGGTCAACCTATTCCCCAAAGCACCTGAAGGCAGAAGAAGAATCAATGGAGGGAAACTAATCAAGGAGAGAAACAACTTCAAACTAAGGAGAAATTTCCTTACAGTTAGAATAATTAATCAATGGAACATCTTGGCTCCAGATGTTGTGGGTGCTCCAATACTGGACATTTTAAAGAAGAGATTGGACAACCATTTGTCTGAAATCGTATAAAGTTTCCTGCTTGAGCGGGATAGCAGTATTCCAGTGTTTGAGGGGCTGCCACCAAGAAGAGGGGGTCAACTTATTTTCCAAAGCACCAGAAGGCAAGACAAGAAACAATGCATGGAAACTAATCAAGGAGAGAAGCAACCTGGAATCAAGGAGAAACTTCCTAGAGTGAGGACAATCAACCAGTGGAACAGCTGGCCCCCAGAAATTGTGGGCACTCCATCACTGGAGATTTTTAAGAAGAGGCTAGACAGTCACTTGTCTGAGATGGTATAGATTCTCTGCTTGAGCATGGGGCTGGACTAGAAGACGTCCCAGGTCCATTCCAGCTCTATTCTATTCTATTCTATTCTATTCTATTCTATTCTATTCTATTCTATTCTATTCTATTCTATTCTATTCTATTCTATTCTATTCCATTCCATTCCATTCCATTCCATATTCTATTCTATTCTATTCTATTCTATTCTATTCTATTCTATTCTATTCTATTCTATTCCATTCCATTCCATTCCATTCCATTCCATTCCATTCCATTCTATTCTATTCTATTCTATTCTATTCTATTCTATTCTATTCTATTCTATTCCTCCACATTCCATTCCATTCCATTCTATTCTATTCTATTCTATTCTATTCTATTCCATTTGTCTGAAATGGGAAAGGGTCTTCTTCCAAGCCCAAGTTTCCTCCTTTCCCTCATTTTTACTTATGTCTTGTTTGAGGTGACTGCTACACAAAACAAAACAAAACAATACAATACAAAGTCTTTATTTTAGAGTATCCTAAACAAGTAGACTCCTCCAAATCTTTCTTTCTTTAAAAAATGAGAGGTCACATTATAAAACATTTTATTTGGAAAAAAATCTTCAGAATTACCCAATGCTTACCTTTCATTCTTGACCCAAATATGGAATGAGAAGAAATGTCCATGTTTTTTTTTTTCCATGTTGTGCTTCTCAGACAGA
This sequence comes from Crotalus adamanteus, assembly GCA_039797435.1. Taxonomy (NCBI): domain Eukaryota; kingdom Metazoa; phylum Chordata; class Lepidosauria; order Squamata; family Viperidae; genus Crotalus; species Crotalus adamanteus. The sequence goes on along the minus strand of CM077919.1, from coordinate 279,545,219 downwards.
ACACAATTTAGTTAACAGTGTTATAAAGGATATTTCTGTGCAGGAACGAAGTCACAGTGATGGACTTTCTTTGTTACTTATGGAGAAGACACAAAAGACATTCTGAAGAGATTACACCCTTGAATGTGGAAAGACACCCTCCTGGAATTGAATGCAGGCACACAAATCAAGCAGTATCTACTGGACAACCAATCAAATTTACTGACCTCAGACGTGACAATGACTTCTACCTGTCTTTGAAGGTTGAATCATGGAAGCCAGACTCATTTTTGATTGTTAGTTGGAGAGGTTCTGCTGCTCACCCAAGCAGCTCCCTCAGTCAGAGCAAGTCAGATAGGCAAAGAGTTGTTGGAATGTGCCAAGTCCTGTCACACCAACCTCAGGGATGTCTTCTCAAAACATATTGCAATTGTCAAGCACTGGAATAGTCAAGAGATTCAGGCAGTTCAAATGAGTATGAAGAAACATATGAAAAGCAGTTGCAGGAACTGCGTATGGCTAGTCTTAGAGCAGCGGTTCTCAACCTTTCTAATGCCGCGACCCCATAATACAGTTCCCCATGTTGTGGTGACCCCCAACCACTTATACATCACCGGGTGCCAGGGGCGTGGTGAAAGAAAGGGGGGGGGGAAATGGCGGACAGCTTTGTTTGGCGACCCCCATGAAATGGTCGTTCGACCCCAAATGGGGTCCCGACCCACAGGTTGAGAACCACTGCTCTAGAGAAAAGAAGTACTAGAGATGACATGATAGCAGCATTCTAGGATCTTAGGGGCTGCCACAAAGAAGAGGGGGGTCAACTTATTCTTCAATCAGCTGGGGCAGGACAAGAAACAATGGTTGGAAACTGATCAAGGAGAGAAGCAACCTAGAATTAAATAGAAACTTCCTAACAGTGAGGAGAATTAACAAGTGGAATAGCTTCTCTCCAGAACAGGGGTGTCAAACTGGCAGTCCATGGGCTGGATGTGTCACATGCAAGCCACGCCCTCTCCAGCTCCGCAAATGCAAAAAAAAAAAAAATGTTGCGATATGTCACGATACGTCACAAGATGCGATCGGGTTTGACACCCATGCTCCAGACATTATGGGTGCTCCAACACTGGAGGTTTTCAAGAAGAGACTGGACAACCATTTGTCTGAAATGGTATAGGGTCTCCTGCTCAAGCAGGGAGTTGGACTAGATGACCTCCAAGGTCTCTTCCAGCTTTGTTCTGATTGATTGATTGATTGATTGATTGATTATAACGATTTATTGCAAGCTTAAGCTCTCAGTAAGAATTTGGCCAATGAACAGTCGAAGGAAATGAGCGGGAGATAAGAAAGGCATTCAAGTTGGGCTGGACTTCAGTTGCTTGCAGGTGCTCAGGGACTTATGTCTTATGACGTGTTTGACCCCTCCCTCCAGCTCATCCTGATCATCTCCTACAGCAATACGTTGATGTAGATTCTCAGTCATCCAGGCAAAGGTATTTGAAGATGGAATCATGGGAAGTGGACTATTTTGTTGTTCTTGTTGTTAGTTTGAGATGTTTCACTGCTCACCCAAGCAGCTTCATCAATCAGAGCAAGCTAGTTAGGCAGAGAGTTGTTGCAACATACCAACACTTGCCTCAGGGGTTTCCTCCCCATAATGCATTGCAGTAGGCTGATGTAGCTTCTCAGTCATCCAGACAAAAATATTTGAAGGTTGAATCATGGCAACCAGACTATTTTTTTTTGTTTGTTGCTAGTTGGAGAAGTTTTATTTGACTCATATCTGTGGTTTATATGTTTCTTTTTGAAAAGAGTCACACTCAAGAAAGAAGACAATATGTATGAAACTTGACTTCAATAGGAAATTATTTCTCAGTTGGAAAGTAGACTCCCTGGATTTTTAGAAGAATCACTGACCCAGAAAAGTGTTGCTATCAGATCTAAAAAGGACATTATGGAAGGCATCCAAGCATAGTTATCGCAAGTACCTTATCTGTATTGGCAGCTAATACGACCTCTACAATGCAATCCAAGGAAGTAGCGAAGCATATCCCATTTTCAGTGCCAAAGCTAGCTTTATTTTTCTCAATTGCTCCTAAGGCCTTCTTCAGTCCTAAACCCTCTAAAAAATCCACAGAGTTAAAAACTTCTTAAGTCTTTAGGATTTATGCCCTGGTTTTCTCTGATGATTTGTCTAAACAGAATCCCTAAAACTTTTTATAAGGGTAAAAAGCATTGGTTAGTTCATTAATTAACAAAAAAACCCAAAACAAAATAGCCAGCATTTTGTTCAAAAGAATAGAACAGAACAGAACAGAATAGAATAGAATAGAATAGAATAGAATAGAATAGAATAGAATAGAATAGAATAGAATAGAATAGAATAGAATAGAATAGAATAGAATAGAATAGAATAGAATAGAATATAGAGTGGAGTGGAGTGGAGTGGAGTGGAACAGAACAGAACAGAACAGAACAGAATAGAATAGAATAGAATAGAATAGAATAGAGCTGGAAGGGACCTTGGAGGTCTTCTAGTCCAGCCCCCGGCTCAAGCAAGAGAACCTATACCATTTCAGACAAATGACTATCTAGTCTCTTCTTAAAAACCTCCAGTAATGGAGTGTCCACAATTTCTGGAGGCAAAGCTGTTCCACTGGTTAATTGTCCTCACTGTTAGGAAGTTTCTCCTTAATTCCAGGTTGCTTCCCTCTTTGATTTGTTTCCATTCATTGTTTCTTGTCTTGCCTTCAGGTGCTTTGGAAAATAAGTTGACCCCCCCCTTCTTTATGGGAGCCCCCCAAATACTGGAATACTGCTATCATGTCACCCCTGTTTCTTCTTTTATTTAGCATAGCCAAACCCAAGTCCTGCAGCTGTTCTTCATGTGTTTTCATCTCCAGGCCTTTGATATGTGTCTGTATTCAATTTCCCTGGCCAGTGTTCATTCAATATGACAAAAAAGTATTTGTTTTCCAATTTTTATTCTAGGGGGAAAAAAAGAGAAATTGATGAAAATTGGATTGTTGTGGTTGAACCTTCTTGCATTTATTTAATTGTGTTCTGAAGGTGGCTATTGGATTAGAAAAGAACCAAATATCTCCCCGTGTACTTTGGGTTTCTCTCCTGCCCATCTAAGAATGGTGTTTGTTATTGCTGTTACTTATTGTTTTATCATTTAATGTATACTAGAACAACCTGCCTCCAGAAGTGGTGAATGCTCCAAACCTGGAAGTCCTTAATAAGAGACTGGACAGCCATTTGTCTGAAATGGTATAGGGTTACCTGCCTGAGCAGGGTGTTGGACTAGATGACCTCCAAGGTCCCTTCCAACTTATTATTATTATTATTGATCATCGCACAGTCAGCCAGATGTTCAGACTGGATTGGCATTTTGTCTACCTATCGAGTCCTTACCCAGGACCTGGGATAGGCAGATGTGGATGTTTGATGGTATTACAGATATCGTCGCAGGATGGAAGCAGTTCCTAATAAGGCCGCCTTTTGCAATTGACTAATAGCGAATTTGTCAATGCCAATGGTGTTCAAGTGGTGCTCCAGTTGTTTTGGGATTGCACCCAAGGAGCCTATTACTATTGGTACTACCCTTGCTTGCTTTTGCCACAGTCTTTCTATTTCTATTTGTAGGTCTTGGTATTTTGTTATCTTCTCCAGTTCTTTCTCTTCTATTCTGCTATCTCCAGGCACTGCCACGTCCACTATCCAGACTTTTTTGTCTTTCTTATCGACAATTGTTAAGTCTGGGGTGTTATGTTGCAGGTGCTTGTCTGTTTGAATTCTGAAGTCCCAGAGCACTTTAATTTTATCATTTTCTATGACTTTCTCTATTTTATGATCCCACCAGTTTTTGCTTACAGGCAAATGATATTTTTTGCAGATCTTCCAATGCACCATTGTTGCTACTTTGTCATGCCACTGCTTGTAATCAGTCTATGCAATCTTCTTGCAACAGCTTACCAAGTGGTCCACTGTTTCTTCAGCTTCTTTGCATAGGCGGCACTTACTGTCTGTTGCTGTCTTCTCAATTTTGACTTTGTATGCATTTGTCCTTAAGGCTTGGTCTTGTGCAGCCAGAATTAGTCCCTCGGTCTCTTTCTTCAATTTTCCTGCTCTTAGCCATTGCCAGGTTTTATTATTATCTGCTTTCCCAGCTATTTTTTTCATGTATTGGCCATGTAGTGCTTTGTCTTCCCATGCCTCTATTCTGTTCTTCATTTGGTCTTTCTTGTAGGCCAGTTTGGTCTCTCCAGTAGTTAGTAAACCTTCCTGATATACTAATTTCAGTGCATCTTCATCATTGTTCTTCAGATATTCTTCCAAAGCCATTTTTTCTTCTTCAACCATCTGATGTACTTGTAGCATTCCACGCCCACCTATTTGCCTTGGTAGATAAAGTGTATCAATGTCACTGCGTGGATGAAGGGCATGATTCATTGTCATTATTTTTCTGGTCTGCCTATCCATTGCTTTTAGTTCTGCTTGAGTCCAGTCCACTATTCCAGCTGTGTACCTAATGACTGGGATTGCCCAGGTGTTGATTGCCTTTATGGTATTTCCTCCATTGAGTTTGGACTTTAAGATCTTCTTCACTCTCTTGATGTATTCACCTCTAATCTTTTTCTTGACTTCAGTGTGCTTGATGTTGTCAGCTTGAAGGATACCCAAGTATTTGTAGTACTCTTCCTCATCCAGACTCTTAATGTTATTTTCGTGGGGCATCTTGATTACTTCAGTTTTCACTATTTTTCCTTGTTTGATAGTAAGTGTGGCACATTTGTCCAAGCCAAACTCCATTATTATTATTATTATTATTATTATTATTATTATTATTATTATTATTATTATTATTATTATTATTATTATTATTGAGGATCATTGCACAGTCAGCCAGATGTTCAAACTGGATTTGGCATTTTGTCTACCTATCGAGTCCTTACCCAGGACCTGGGAGAGGCAGATGTGGATGTTTGATGGTATTACAGGTATCGTTGCAGGATGGAAGCAGTTCCTAATAAGGCCGCCTTTTGCAATTGACTAATAGCGAATTTGTCAATGCCAATGGTGTTCAAGTGGTGCTCCAGTTGTTTTGGGATTGCACCCAAGGAACCTATCACTATTGGTACTACTCTTGCTTGCTTTTGCCACAGTCTTTCCATTTCTATTTGTAGGTCTTTGTATTTTGTTATCTTCTCCAGTTCTTTCTCGTCTATTCTGCTGTCTCCAGGCACTGCCACGTCCACTATCCAGACTTTTTTGTCTTTCTTATCGACAATTGTTAAGTCTGGGGTGTTATGTTGCAGGTGCTTGCCTGTTTGAAGTGGTGAATGCTCCAACACTGGAACTTTTTAAGAAGAAACTGGGCAGCCCTTTGTCTGAAATGGTATAAGGCAGGGGTGTCAAACTGCTGGCCCATGGCCAGAGGCGTCACACAGAAGCACGCCCACCCCATTGCCGGCAATGGCAAAACATTCCCAATATATCACGCGATGTCACGTGACATCATAAATTTGACATGTCTGGTATAGGGTTTCCTGCCTGAGCAGGGGGTTGCACTAAGTGATCTCCAAGGTCCCTTCCAATTTTCTTTTTTCCCCTTGAGAGTGTCTGCATAGCTTATTGATATAGATTTTACTTTTTGTATGCACTGGGATTTTAAATCATTTATTTGTTTGATGCCTAGGACTTTCAGGAAGAAACAGCATACCAGGATTGTAAACAAACAAACAAACAAATTGGCTTGGCATGAAATCCATATTCATTCACCATCCCTAAAGTTTTGACCTTCTACTTGTGGCTGCACATACTTTCTCAGTTCCCAATTCCCACAGCATTGTGGCTTTCTGTTATGTTTCTCCCGAAATCCCTAACTCTTATTTCCAGGTGGACATATGACCTTACATACAACTATAATGATTTTTTTTTCCAGCATGTGTTCATCTCTTGCAGCAGACCTCATCCTATCCTTGACCTTTTGATCAATACAGCAATAGCACAGCAATAGCCTTTTTAGCTTCTATAACAGAATAATAGAGTTGGAAGGGACCTTGGAGGTCTTCTAGTCCAACCCCCTTCTCAAGCAGGAGAGTCTAAACCATTTCAGACAAATGGTTGTCCAGTCTCTTCTTAAAAGCCTCAAGTGATGGGGCACCCACGATTTCTAGAAGCAAGCCATTCCATGATTAATTGTTGTAATAGGTAATTTCTCCTTGCCTTCTGATGCTTTGGAAAATAGGTTGACCCCCTATTTTTGGGGTAGCCTCCCTACTGCTATCATATCTCCCCTAGTCGTTCTTTATATACCACACCATAGCACAGTGACAATGTCAGGGAATAGAATATTCTTTCCAAGGTCCCTTCCAACTATTATTATTATTATTATTATTATTATTATTATTATTATTATTATTATTATTATTATTATTATTATTATTATTATTATTATTATGGGTCATCACACAGTCAGCCAGATGTTCAGACTGGGTTTCGCATTTTGTCTACCTATCGAGTCTTTCTATTTCTATTTGTAGGTCTTTGTATTTTGTTATCTTCTCCAGTTCTTTCTCTTCTATTCTGCTGTCTCCAGGCACTGCCACGTCCACTATCCAGACTTTTTTGTCTTTCTTATCGACAATTGTTAAGTCTGGGGTGTTATGTTGCAGGTGCTTGTCTGTTTGAATTCTGAAGTCCCAGAGCAGTTTAATTTTATCATTTTCTATGACTTTCTCTATTTTATGATCCCACCAGTTTTTGCTTACAGGCAAATTATATTTTTTGCAGATCTTCCAATGCACCATTGTTGCTACTTTGTTATGCCGCTGCTTGTAGTCAGTCTGTGCAATCTTCTTGCAACAGCTTACCAGGTGATCCACTGTTTCTTCAGCTTCTTTGCATAGGCAGCACTTACTGTCTGTTGCTGTCTTCTTAATTTTGACTTTATATGCATTTGTCATTATTATTATTATTATTATTATTATTATTATTCACTTTTTCAGATAATTTTATTCAAAAGTATACATGTAAAGAATAAAAGTTGATATAAATTATAGAAACTACAAACTAACCCAAAAAAGGAAGGGGGAAGAATGTTGAAAAAAGGAAAGAAAAAAAGAAAAAAGGGAAAGAGAAAGAGAAAAAAAGAGTAATTTCTTCCTTCAGCTCAGCAGGTTAAAAACAATTTTAATAGCTTATCAGCATCTCTAAATAAAACAATCTCTCTTCTCTCCATAGCTCATCTCTTAGATAAGGGAATGAAAATCAAAAAGCTATGTCAATCAATCTTTATCAGCAAAAGTTCATTAAGGTCAATCAGATATGCCTATTTTCTTCTTTTAACCCTAGCCAAACAAGCCAATCTTATAAATCTCCCCTGATTTTTTTGAAAGATAAACTTTGACCCTTTCAAATTAAAAAAAAAATGCCATAGGTGGTTTCCTGTTCTTATGTATTTCAAATTTCCTTCAGAACATTTAAGAGATTTCTCCTGTATCCATAAGTAAAACTTTCCTTTCCTTTCATTTCCTTTCCTTTCCTTCCCTTTCCTTCCCCTCCCCTCCCCTTTCTTTTCCTTTCCTTTCTCTTCCCTTCCCTTCCCTTTCCTTCCCCTCCCCTCCCCTTTCTTTTCCTTTTCTTTCCTTTCCCTTTCCTTTCTCTTCCCTTCCCCTCCCCTCCCCTCCCCTCTTTTCCTTCCCTTCCCTTCCCTTCCCTTCCCTTCCCTTCCCTTCCCTTCCCTTTCCCTTTCCTTTCCTTTCCTTTCCTTCCCTTCCCTTCCTTTCCCTTCCTTTCCTTTCCTTTCCTTTCCCTTCCTTTCCCTTCCCTCCCCTCCCCTCCCCCCCCTCCCTCCATTTTATTTCATTTCCCTATCTGCAATGTATTTTTTGCTTGTTCTTTTATCTTTTAACCTCTACCTTTTTTAAAAAAAAATACTGTATATAAGTTGTCATAACTGCAAGCCAACTCATATAATTTAATGCAAGTTAGGATTACTAATTTGGAGGGTACTTTGCAAGTCAACATAGAGTTGTCTGTATCCCATCAACTCGGAGGAATACACATTGTGCTTACTCAGGAAGTCACTGCCATTAGTTCAATATTAGTTATCAGTATTTTCAATTCATTGAAGTGTTTAGCTTCTTTGGTTTTCATAGATGTAAAGTTTTATTGGTCTCCATCTGCTCACATCTCAGCGGATACTGAAAGTAAATATTGGGTTGAAAATGAGCACAGGAACATCCCAACCTAAAAAAACAATCCCCAATATATATATTTATTGTGCTGTACAACAAATGTGTGCATCCACACAGAGACACACACACAGGATGATACAAGGAAAGTCAACAGCGTGGGGATTTGTTGCTAGCAAAATATTGATTCTGGACAGATGTGATCTGCTCCACCTGAATCCCTGCCAAGTGGTAGGCAAGACTCAAGGGACAGATTTCGTACCTATGGGTCACAAAGGTTGAGGAAGAAGGGTCGGCACAATGGAAGCACGCATGCTTAGCATGACAAATATGTGAGGTTCAATGCTGAACTTCTCCAGATGGAAATCTCAAAGAAAAATAGAGTACTGATAGAAAATAATATTTGTAGCTCAGGCTTGAACTGTGCCAAAGGTGGTTATTCAGGAGACAACTGGACTTCCTTGTTTTTCTTTGAAGGCGTTTTGCTTCTCATCCAAGAAGCTTCTTCAGCTCTGACTGGATGGTAGGGAATGGAAGGATTTATATTCCTTGCAGACAGCTGGTCATTTGCATTCTTTTAGGGAGTCCTTGAGGCCACTTGGAGGTTTGTCTGTGTCCTCAGGGTTACCTGAGTGGTGCAAATGGCTGTGGAGCCTTCTTGGCTGCAGGATGTTATCTGCCCTTTGTCCCTTGCACCACTCAGGTGACCCAGAGGATACAGGTAAACCTCCAAATGGCCTCAATGACTCTCTAAAGGAATGCAAATGACCAGCTGTCTGCAAGGAGTATAAATCCTTCCATTCCCCACCATCTAGTCCAGGGTTAGGAAACCTTGGCTCTTTTATGACTTGTGGACAAGTCCACGAGTCATAAAAGAGCCACGGTTGCCTACTCCTGATCTAGTCAGAGCTGAAGAAGCTTCTTGGATGAGAAGTGAAATGTCTTCAAAGAAAGAAAAACAAGAAAATTCAGTTGCTTATTGAAGAAAGCACATTTGGGACAACCATGATCTGGATGACTGAGAATCTCCATAGACTTCAGGCTTGAACTATGGAGTCCTTGGTGTTCTCTGAGCTTGGTTGTTTTCTTACAGATGTTTCGTTACCCAACTAAGCAATATTATCAGTGCTAGAAGGGGGTGCTCTCATTTTATGTATTAATGGTTTGTCCTGTCAGACTTGGTGGGGGTAGTCTTAGTGGAAATGTGTTAACAGAGTAGAGTAGAGTAGAGTAGAGTAGAGTAGAGTAGAGTAGAGTAGAGTAGAGTAGAGTAGAGTAGAGTAGAGTAGAACAGAACAGAATAGAGTAGAATACAAAATATGGAATGGAATGGAATAGAAGAGAAGAGAAGAGAAGAGAAGAGAAGAGAAGAGAAGAGAAGAGAAGAGAAGAGAAGAGAAGAGAAGAGAAGAGAAGAGAAAAGAGAAGAGAAGAGAAGAGAAGCTGGAAGGGACCTTGGAGGCCTTCTAGTCCAGCCCCCTGCTCAAGCAGGAGAAACTATACCATCTCAGACAGGTGATTGTCTAGTCTCTTCTTAAAAATCTCCAGTGATATTGTTTACTGTAAGATTGTTTGTCTGAGCTGGTAGTTCCTTGATTGGTGTATTTTTTTTTCCTTCTTGATTATTGGTGTTATGTTAAGCTTGGTCAATCTCTGCTCCGCTGGGTATTGCTTGCTGGGAAGGAAATGTTTTGGTCTCTTTTGTTTTCTTTTTCGGTTTTTGATTGTTTCTTTGGAATGGCATGTAGATGTTCTTTATCTCTATATGCCTGTTGGTGGCTGATTTGTCAGAGTTCCAGGCTTCCAGGAATTCCCCAGAATTTTTGGACTTGGCTTGGTCTAGGATTCTCACAATTTCCTGGTTGAAATTAGATAGTCTTCAACTTAGAGAGTGCTGTAAAGTGCTGTAGAAGTTTTAAGGGCTATTGCTATTGAAACCATCTAAGTGACTCTGGGTCAGTCACTCTTCTTCTGCCCTAGGAAAAAGGCAATGGGAAACATCTTCTGTCAGGTCCATTATCGTACTCTGGTGTCCTGCCATTATGCTGAGGGGTGATGGCATGCTTGGGATTTTCCATTTCTGCTGTTTGCTTTGGAATTAGAGAGGGGATCTGTCTTTGGAGATGGGACAGACTCCTTCCCAGCAAGTTTTCATCAGGTTCCAAGGCCATCATACCCTGGGTGTGAACCATTATCTGCCTAGCACCTCAGCATTCTCAAAACATCTTCTCGGCATCACATTTTCTGCCAGTGAATTGGTCAAGGGGGGATTGGGATTGGGAAACCAACAGAATTGCTTTGTGTTTTTGCTTGTGCTCTTGCTCTCCTCTGGGAGGAGGTTTTGAAGTATTTCTAGCAGGACTACCCGATCCTGTAATAGCTTTGTTGCCTATGCCATCCGTCTGGTAAACTTGCAAGATTTGTTTTTCTCACAATGCACATGTATCCATAACCCGAACTAGACTGTATTGTTTCTCTGTGTCATATAATATATGTGGGTATATGCACAATTCTGTATTTATTTACTTATTTTTTGTCATATTTATGTAGTGTATATGAGAGGTGGTGACCCTCTGAGAGCTGTACGCAATGAAATTTCATTTTAATGTATGCCGATCAGTGTACATTCAAAGTGACAATAAAGTTCTTCTTCTTCTTCTTCTTCTTCTTCTTCTTCTTCTTCTTCTTCTTCTTCTTCTTCTTCTTCTTCTTCTTCTTCTTCTTCTTCTTCTTCTTCTTCTTCTTCTTCTTCTTCTTCTTCTTCTTCTTCTTCTTCTTCTTCTTCTTCTTCTTCTTCTTCTTCTTCTTCTTCTTCCTCTTCCTCTTCCTCTTCCTCTTCTTCTTCGCATGGGATCTTCAGATTCCACCTGACTCTACTGCATCCAGTTTCTCTCAGTAAATGTTCTTTTGATTCAACTCAATGGATTCAAGAGTCTTACTTTCACACGTTAGAACTTGAAGGATTCGATATTTTAGAATAGATGACTGATTTTTAATCGAGTTCTTACTAACATTTTGATGATATGATTATTTTTCCTGATTTACTGATTTTCATTTATTACTTTTGATTGTTAGGATTTTTTGAGATTTTATTAGCAGTGTTTACTTAATAGATCAACCTATTTGTTTACTAATTGTTTTTAATATGTTATAGTCTAAGCTTTGGTAAAAATGGTTGAATATGATATTTACTCATTATTATGATCTGGACGATAGCTTGTTTGTTGAAATATGTGATTGTACCTATCCTTATTTTACCCTAATTCCTTATTCCCTTCCCCTTCCCCTTTCCTTCCACCCCTCCCTTTACCATACCTGTATTGTTCCTATTTTCCTCATCTATATAAACTTAATAAAATTTTGTTAAAAAAAGAGTCTTACTTTCCTGGGGGGAGTTGGGGGGGGCAATCACTAGGGCAGGTCTGACATCTTCCCAAAATGTCACCAGGGAGACTTGATTCCAGGAATCAAGGTTGACTGGTTGAAGCATAACAATGACAACAAGGCCCTCTCTTCTCTGGGCATCACTTTGAATATTTCTCCCTTGCTTTAAATTCCGGTGGTAAGCCAATTTGCCTTAAGAGGTACACAGAGATCAGAGATGATATAATCTCTTTCCAGTTGACCTACAATTAGATCTGCCTCATGAGAAACGACCAAGGAGATAGAGCACAGATGGATGAACAAACAGAAGGGATGAAAAACAGGGGATGGCAGTCCAGGGAAGCACAGATGATTAAAGCCAAATGGTCCAAGAACACTTAGGCAGATTTGGTTCATTTGGAGCGAGAGAGACTAGATCATAATAGATCAGGGGTCCCCAAAATATTATGCTAATAAGCAGATGGATTGTTGAGAGTCTTCACCTATCTCACCAGCCTCAAGACATTTTCTAGCTCAAAGCCTCACATGGTGATTTATCGAAAAAGTTGTATGCCTTTTGGTTTTGTTTTTTTTTTAAATATTTTTATGAAGTAATTTTTAAAAAGAAATTGAAGGGAACAGCATATTTATTTTTAAAATAAGGAAAGGAGGGAAGATAAACCAAAGGGGGGGGGGATAGGGAAAAAAAATAAACAGAATGCAAAATGAATAGTTAGTGAATTTACAAGCCCAGTGGGATTAGGTTAAAGTTCTCATTTTTTTCATTAATTCGTTTTTAAGTAATGGAATATATTATTTTGAAAACTGCTTGCCCTTGTTAAAATCTGAACAATATATAAAGATCATCAGCAACAGGCCACACAATAGAAACCGTAAAATAAGATTAAAAATTACAGTAAATTCTATCTAAGCTATGGAAGTGCTGTTGACGAATGTACATTTTTAACAAAGCCCAACATTACAGTCCCTTATCAGTTTAATTTTCTAAGAATGCCTCGGGGATTTGTGTGCTGCGGAGGCATTATTGGAAATATAGAATATACTTCATACTGCTTTCCTTTGCAGTATGCTAGCTTTTTGTTTATCTATCTCTATATATACATATTTTCCAAATTAAAATAGTATTTTTAAAAATAACATGAGGTGCTAGGGTAAGCTTGGAAGATACCATGAAATGTATCTTGATTTAGTAGTTAACCCACCTTAGGGATGAAAGACAGCTGGGTGACTTTGGGCTAATGACCAGGAGACGGTGAGTTCTAGTCCTACCTTAGCCATTAAAGTTAGATGGGTGACTTAGTGCCAATGATCAGGAGAGTGTAAGTTCTAGTCTTGCCTTAGGCATGAAAGCCAGCTGGGTGACTTTGGGCCAATCACCAGGAGACTGTGAGTTCTAGTCCCACTTTAGGCATGAAAACTGGCTGAGTAACTTTGGGCCAATCACCAGGAGACTGTGAGTTCCAGTCCTGCCTTAGGCATGAAAGCCAACTGGATGACTTTGGACCGGTCACCAGGAGAATGTAAGTTCTAGTCCCATTTTAGGTATGAAAGCCATCTGGGTGACTTTGGGCCAATCACCAGGAGACTGAGAGTTCTAGTACCATTTTAGGCATGAAAGCTAGCTGGGTGACTTTGGGCCAATCACCAGGAGACTGTGAGTTCTAGTCCCATTTTAGGTATGAAAGCCATCTGGGTGACTTTGGGCCAATCACCAGGAGACTGTGAGTTCTAGTCCCATTTTAGGCATGAAAGCCATCTGGGTGACTTTGGGCCAATCACCAGGAGACTGAGAGTTCTAATACCATTTTAGGCATGAAAGCTAGCTGGGTGACTTTGGGCCAATCACCAGGAGACTGTGAGTTCTAGTCCCACTTTAGACATGAAAACTGGCCAAGTAACTTTGGGCCAATCGCCAGGAGACTGTGAGTTCTAGTCCTGGCTTAGGCATGGAAGCCACCTGGGTGACCCTGAGCCAGTCCCTCTCTCTCAGGCCAACTCAAATCACAGGTTTGTTGTCTTGGGGAAAATAGGAAAAAGAAGGTGTGTTGGATATGTTCTCCACCTTGAATTATTTGTAAAAAATATCAAAGGAGGGATATGAATAGACTAACTAACAAAGTAAATAAAATCTGGGGGTATATTTGTACTTCCAGGAATCATGTTGTGGATCCAGGAACAGATGGAACAGATCTGAACCCAGGAAAGGGAAAGAGAGACAGGTGACAACTGAAGGACTTGGGCACTGGGTGCTTCATCACAGGAGGTTTTTAAGAAGAGATTAGACAGCCACTTGTCTGGAATCTCCTTCGGAAGCAGGGGGTTGGACTAGAAGACCTCCAAGGTCCCTTCCAGCTCTATTCTATTTTTATTCTGTACTTTTAGAATGGTAAAAAAAATCAAGCTACAAAGTGAGGCTTTTTACTGAAACATCTACTCCAGCTTGTAGAGGGAGATTGTGTTTTTTTTTTTTTATGATTCTGAAACTTCTGCAGGCTAAATGAAAGTTTGAACTTCTTGTTATCTGTCTTCTCACTTCATCTTCTTTGTTTTCTTGGTGGACCTACGCATCCTTCTGGAGTGTTGGCTCCCTCCTAAGCCTTGTAGAGATCTTGATGGGAGCTGTCCAAAGTTTCTTGGGACTCAAAGTAAAAAGACACTGTTGAAATTCTGCCTAGCATCTAATACAAAGCACACGGACATCTTAAGAAGTGGCTTCTTAAAGTAAGTCACCAGGGAAATCAAAAGAAGCCACAATATTTTCACAGACATATCTGCAGTTTATTAAACAAAAGAAAAAGAAAAAGAAGGAAAAAAATGTTGGTCACAATGGTACAGTTGAAGGTGCATGTTAGATTGATTGATTGATTTGATTGATTGATTGATTGATGAAAGTTTATATGGCTGCCCAACTCACTCTCACTGACCCAGATGGCTATAAAACCCCAATATAAAAACAATTAAAAAGCAATAACCCCCTTCCCTTTGGTGGCAACAATCAATAAAGCCATTTGATGGTCTTCATCCCACTTTGATTTTCTCAGGTCCCTTTGCAAAGCCACTGTCAACGCTACTAACATCAGATGTTCTTTCTTTGACAATATATGAAGATGCAGCCATTTTCTCTTTAACCTGTGTGTTACTTTTAAAGTTAGAATTAGATGATGCTGGGGGGGAGGGGGAAGAATGTGTATGGGGATTAGTTAGACATAACAACATTGCAGTAGAGTATTCTTCAAGGTTGTTTGAAATAAGAGATGATAAGGAATGGCAGGTTAGATAATTGGAGGGAAGGTTTGCTTTTTAAACTAATTGGAGAATGTGATTTATGACAGTTAATTGGAGGAGGAAATTGTGCTTTGATACTATGTGTTTAGGGGAGGGGAATTCAGATTTTGGCTTCGACCACGTACGTGCCGATGCCATGTTATTTGAATAAAGATTCTTTAAGGTAAACAATGCCTCAAAGTTCTTTGAAGAGTAACATCTGTCGAAACTATGACAGCCACATCTTCAGGACCTTTTTGGAAGAGTGTCAAAGTGGTCAATTCTATCCCTCTGTTAATGTAGCCTCGGACTGCGTTGGCTTCTTTTGGCTGGCTCATGTTTAAGTGATTGTCCACTAGGCCTTCAAGATCCCTCTTGAAGATTCTGCTATTGATTCAGATGCCACCTGCTATGTCTGTGTGCATTTGATTTTCTTGCCTAAGTGTATTTTGTTAGATAGGCTCTAGTGTTCAAGTCTATTGAGATCCTTCTAGATCTTGAGGACCAAGAAAAAGACCAAGCAGTGAAGAAATATCCCTCAGGCTAGCATTTGGTAGAGCAGTCATGATGATCTTGGGGAAAAAAAAAATCAAATGCCGTGATGTGTCTATGCCTACCAAGATTAGAATTGTGGAAGCCATGGTTCTCCCTTTGATCATCTGTGGAAGTGAAAGTTGGACTTGGATGAAGCAGTATGGGAAAGGTATTGATGCTTTTGAACATTGGTGTTGGAGAAAACTCCTGAGAATCCATGGATAGCCTAGAAAACAAATCAGCCTAGAGTTCTCACAAATAATCAGGTTCAAATTATCCTACTTTGGATACATTGTGCAAAGACCCAGCTCTCTGGAGAAGGCTGTAATGCTGGGAAAGATAGAAAGAAAAAAAAGGAAAGAAGAACTAGGGATGACATGATAGCCGTGTTCTAATATCTCAGGGGCTGCTACAAAGAAGAGGGAGTCAAGCTATTCTCCAAAGTGCCTGAAGGCAGGACAAAAAGCAAGGATGGAAATTAATCAAGGAGAGAAGCATCCAAGAACTAAGGAGAAATTTCCTGATAGTGGTAACAATTAATCAGTTTGCCTTCAGAAGTTGTGGGTGCTCCAAAGCTGGATGCTTTTAAGAAGAGACTGGACAACCACTTGTCCAAAATGGTATAGGGTTTCCTGAGTCAGCCTGGGGTTGGTTTAGAAGACCTTCAGGATCCCTTCCAACTCTGTAATTTTGTTATTCTAAAAGAGGAAACGAGGACAACCAGCAGCCAGGTGATAGATTTAGTTATATCAGTGATAGATGCGCTGTTGGAAGACCTGAAAGACCAGGTTAGGGATAGATCACCATGGAGAAAATTGATCTATGCTAGGAGTTGAGAACTTGATGGCACGTAATCAATCAATCAATCAATCAATCCACTAATAGATAAACCCAACAGCCTTACATTTGAAACTCAGGACTGCATCCAGAACATGGAAGTTATTGCTAAGCTGTTAAGTACTCAATCTAGGAAAGGTCAAATAAAATAAATGTAAAAATCCAGAGAAAGGGTGTGTGTGTTTTTTTATATATAAAAAAAAATATTTTAAAGGATGACTGTACATCACGCCATGCAACATAGTCAGAAGAACAACCCAGACATAAATGAAGAGCAATTTTTCCTCTTTAATTACATCTCCCTGTTCTCAACCAGAACATAAAGTCATCAATCCAGATTTAGCAGTCACATGGAAATGATGCCAATGTGCAAGGGATCATTGTTACCTGCAAAGCAACTTCCCCACCATGGTTCACTAACTGCCTGAGTTATGGCTTAAACAGGTGAATATATCTTGCAATTTACACAGAGGAAAGATACTTGGAAAGTGGAAGAAAGATCAGCATTGGACACAAGCTTGATTGAGATTCAAAGAATGATATACACACTGGGAGAGGTAAAATAGTAGGTTAAGGTAACGAACTAGGAGTTGTGTGTGTGTGTGTGTGTGTGTGTGTGTGTGTGTGCCTGTGTTTCAAAGAATTCTACTGCAGAACCTACCAACCGAGTTGGTCAGTGTTTTATAATTTTAATCTAATACATTTACTATAAGAGTTGCAAGAGAAGAAGGGAGGGAGGGGAGAAAGAGAGAAGGGAGAAAGTAGATGGCAGAAAGAAAAGAAAAGAAAAGAAAAGAAAAGAAAGAGGAAAGAAAGAAGGAAGAAAGAAAGGAAGACATTTACTATAAGAGTTGCAAGAGAAGGAGGGAGGGAGGGGAGAAAGAGAGAAGAGAGAAAGTACATGGCAGAAACAAAAGAAAGGAAAAAAGGAAAAGAAAAGAAAAAGGAAAGAAAGAAAGAAGGAAGGAAGGAAGGAAGGAAGGAAGGAAGGAAGGAAGGAAGGAAGGAAGGAAGGAAGGAAGGAAGGAAGGAAGGAAGGAAGGAAGACATTTACTATAAGAGTTGTAAGAGAGGGAGGGAGGGAGGGGAGAAAGAGAAGGGAAAAAGTAGATGGCAGAAAGAAAGGAAAAAAAGAAAAGAAAAGAAAGAGGAAAGAAAGAAGGAAGGAAGGAAGGAAGGGAGGAAGGAAGGAAGGAGTGAAAGAAAGGGATCAGGAAGGAAGGGAAGGAGAATGGAAGGAATTAAGGAAAGAAGGAAGGGGGAAGGAGGGGAGAAAGAGGGAAGGGAGGAAGTAGATGGCAGAAAGGAAGGAAAAGAAAAAAGGAAATAAAGAAGAATGGATGGATGGATAAATGAATGGATGGAAGAAAGGAAGGAAGGAATAAAAGAAAGGATGAGAAGAAGGGGAGAGGGTGGGAGGGAGGGAGGAAGGAAGGAAGGACTTGCTAACTAAGCTATTCCTCCCTCCCCCATCTTAGAAAGTTTTCTTAAGGTATAAAATAGAACTTTACAAATCCATTTCCTCCACATTTTTTTTTATGCACAGCAGTTCTTATGTGTTCAAATTGTTTCTCCCCTACAGCTATAACCTAATTGGCACGCAGAGTTCTGATTATGAATACAAGTGATTTGGAGAAAATTCTAATGTAATTTACATTAGTAACTCTGGTTACTGGTTACAAGATTCTAAGAGGGTTATTATCGGTTTCTTTCTCACTGTTTGGGCAGCTGTACAATTGTGATAGATTTAAATCCTGCCTAAGGAATAAACCAGAAATTGCAGGCAATTTTGTGTACAAATGTAATATTCTAAAAGCCCCAAGGAAGAGGAAGGAATACCGTGAATTTTTGGAGACACATTTTCCTGATCAGATTTTAATGGTGACATTTATAATAAGGAATGCTACTAAATTTGTTTTATTTTATTTATCATGACGTCACAAGTACAGTCCTACGTGAAAGCATTTAAGCCTTTTCTCAGAGTAGAATCAACTTCTACAACAATATTGGCTTTCTTGTAATGTTGCATCATTATTTGTTTTTTTTTTCTTTTGTGTTGTTTTGTTTTTATGCCTGCACCCTGAGATGCCCAGAATCAGAGATGAATGGCTATATAAATTTGATAGATGATAGCTAGATAGATAGATAGATAGATAGATAGATAGATAGATAGATAGATAGATACTGTAGATATAGATAAATAGATAGATAGATAGATAGATAGATAGATAGATACTGTAGATATAGATAGATAGATAGATAGATAGATAGATAGATAGATAGATAGATAGACAGACAGATGATAGACAAATAGATAGATAGATAACAATAGATGATGATAGTTAGATGTATGTATGTATGCATGCATGTATGTATGTATAGATGATAGACAGAGATAGAGATAGACAGACACACAAAAACAGATGATTAGAGTTAGAAATATGGATGGGTGGATGGGTGGATAGATGGATGGATGATAGATAGAGATAGGTGGACAGACAGACAGATAGATAAAAATAGATGATAAGAGTTAAATGTATATATTTATGAAAGGATAGATATAGATAGATAGATAGACAGACAGACAGACAGACAGACAGACAGACAGAGAGACAGATAGATAGACAGATGCAGCCAAATAAAAAATAATGCAGATTTATGTATGGATATATGGATGGATGGATGGCTGTAGATAGGAGAGAGAAAGAGAGGTGAACAGACCCAGATAGAAAGATAGATGAAAAATATGATGGATGGACATAGATGATAGATGAAGAAAGATGATAAGTGATGATGATGATATATATATATATATATATATATATATATATATATATATATATATATATATATATATATACACACAGATAGATAGATAGATAGATAGATAGATAGATAGATAGATAGATAGATAGATAGATAGATAGATAGATAGATAGATAGATAGATAGATAGATATGGACAGACAGACAGATATATGTAAAGTGTATGTGAGAGAGAAATTAAATTGAGAGACAGAATATAAGACATCCTGAATTATGTCAAATTCTAGACAATGTTTGTAGCATAACATTATACATATTTTCAATTGGAGACTTATAGAAAACGAATGGAACCATCCACTCTCAGATAACCCTCCCCCACTCTAAAAGTAAAATATTTCCAGTCATCTTTGGTAAATACAGTATCTCAGATCACAAAACACTTGAATTGTTTAAGGACAAACCCTAAGACTTCCATCTCGACATGGGAAACATACTGGCTGAGGAATTCTGGGAGTTGAAGTCCACAAGTCATAAAAGGGCCAAGTTTGAAGACCCCTGATATAGGATCTCCTGCTTGAGCAGAAGACCCCCAAGGTCCCTTCCAGCTCTATTCTGATTGATTGATTGAGAATCAGACATGGTAGCTTGTTTCTCTAAATAGTTTCTGGAAGCTTTGTTGGAAAGGCTGTGGGTAAGTTGGGATGATGGTGTATGTGTGAGAGAAGAAACTAAATATGCTTTGTAACCCATAACGTTTTGCTGCTACGTTGAATTCATAAGGCCTCTTTATATTCCTAAACCCCTTTATGGATTACTGCCTTGTCGTGGCGAAGGGGCTTGTGTAACTCAATGAAGCTATAAGCTATGCCGTGCAGGGCCACCCAAGACGGACGGGTTATAGCAGAGAGTTCTGACAAAATGTGATCCACTGGAGAAGGAAATGGCAAACCACTCCAGTATCTTTGCCATGAAAACCCCATGGACAGTACTAAAAGGAAAAAAGATATGACGCTGGAAGATGAGCCCCTCAGGTCGGAAGGTGTCCAATATGCTACTGGGGAAGAGCAGAGGGCTAGTACTAGTAGCGCCAGAAAGAATGAAGCGACTGGGCCAAAGCCGAAAGGACACTCAGCTGTGGATATATCTGGTGGTGAAAGGAAAGTCCAATGCTGTAAAGATTTTTTCTCCATAGGAACCTGGAATGTAAGATCCATGAATCAAGGCAAGCTAGATGTAGTCAAAAAAGAGATGACAAGACTGAACATCGACATCTTAGGAATCAGCGAACTAAAATGGATAGGAATGGGTGAATTTAACTCAGATGACCATCAGGTATACTACTGTGGGCAAGAATCCCTCAGAAGAAATGGAGTAGCCTTCATAGTCAATAAAAGAATAGGAAAAGCAATACTGGGATACAATCCCCAAAATGACAGAATGATCTCAATTCGAATCCAAGGCAAACCATTCAATATCACAGTAGTCCAAATCTATGCCCCAACCACTGGTGCTGAAGAGGATGAAATTGACCGGTTCTATGAAGCCCTACAGCACCTTATAGAATTAACACCAAAAAATGATGTCCTTATCATCATGGGGGATTGGAATGCTAAGGTAGGAAGCCAAAAGATAACCGGAATAACAGGCAAGTTTGGCCTTGGAGTACAAAATGAAGCAGGGCACAGGCTAATAGAATTTTGTCAAGAGAATACGATGGTCATAACAAACACTCTTTTCCAACAACCCAAGAGACGGCTCTACACATGGACATCACCAGACGGTCAACATAGAAATCAGATTGACTATGTGCTCTGCAGCCAAAGATGGAGAAGCTGTATACAGTCAGTAAAAACAAGACCAGGAGCTGACTGTGACTCAGATCATGAGCTTCTCGTTGCAAAATTTAGGCTTAAATTGAAAAAAGTAGGGAAAAGCACTAGGCCACTCAGGTATGAACTAAATCATATTCCTGATGAATATACAGTAGAGGTGACAAATAGATTTAAGGAACTGGATCTGATAAACAGAGTGCCTGAAGAACTATGGATGGAAGTTCGCAACATTGTACAAGAGGTAGCAACTAAAACCATCCCAAAGAAAAAGAAATGCAAGAAAGCAAAATGGCTGTCTGAGGAAGCTTTGCAAATAGCTGAGGAAAGAAGGGAAGCGAAAGGCAAAGGAGAAAGAGAAAGATACACCCAATTGAATACAGAATTCCAGAGAATAGCTAGAAGAGATAAGAATACCTTCTTAAATGAACAGTGCAAAGAAATAGAAGAAAACAACAGAATAGGGAGGACCAGAGATCTCTTCAAGAAAATTGGAGATATGAAGGGAACGTTTCATGCAAAGATGGGCATGATAAAGGACCAAAATGGCAGAGACCTAACAGAGGCAGAAGAGATTAAGAAGAGATGGCAAAACTACACAGAAGAACTATACAAGAATGAGCTTAACATCCCAGATAACCACAATGAGATGGTCACTGACCTCGAACCAGACATCCTAGAATGTGAAGTGAAATGGGCCTTAGAAAATCTGAGCAACAACAAAGCTAGTGGAGGTGACAGCATTCCAGCTGAGCTATTCAAAATCTTAAAAGACGATGCAGTAAAAGTGCTACACTCAATTTGCCAGCAAATTTGGAAAACTCAACAGTGGCCACAGGATTGGAAAAGGTCAGTTTACATTCCAATTCCAAAGAAAGGCAATGCCAAAGAATGTTCAAACTATCGCACCATTGCACTCATTTCACATGCTAGTAAAGTTATGCTTAAAATCCTACAAGCTAGACTCCAGCAGTATGTGGATCGAGAACTACCAGAAGTACAGGCAGGATTTCGAAGAGGCAGAGGAACTAGAGATCAAATTGCCAACATACGCTGGATCATGGAGAAAGCTAGGGAGTTCCAGAAAAACATCTACTTCTGCTTCATTGACTATGCAAAAGCCTTTGATTGTGTGGATCACAACAAATTGTGGCAAGTTCTTAAAGAGATGGGAGTACCAGACCATCTCATTTGTCTCCTGAGAAACCTATATGCGGGTCAAGAAGCAACAGTGAGAACCGAACACGGAACCACTGATTGGTTCAAAATTGGAAAAGGAGTCCGGCAAGGCTGTATACTGTCACCCTGCCTATTTAACTTATATGCAGAGCATATCATGAGAAAGGCAGGGCTAGATGAATCAAAAGTTGGAATTAAGATTGCCGGGAGAAATATCAACAACCTAAGATATGCAGATGATACCACTCTAATGGCAGAAAGTGAAGAGGAACTAAAGAGCCTCTTGATGCGGGTGAAGAAGGAGAGTGCAAAAGTTGGCTTGAAACTCAACATTAAGAAAACCAAAATCATGGCATCCGGCCCTCTCAATTCCTGGCAAATAGATGGGGAAAAAATGGAGGTAGTGACAGATTTTATTTTTCTGGGCTCAAAGATCACCTCAGATGGGGACTGCAACCAAGAAATTAAAAGACGCTTGCTCCTGGGGAGGAAAGCTATGGCAAATCTAAACAGCATTCTAAAAAGCAGAGACATCACCCTGCCAACAAAAGTGCGTATAGTCCAGGCCATGGTTTTCCCAGTTGCAATGTATGGCTGTGAAAGTTGGACCATAAGAAAGGCTGAGCGCAAAAGAATTGAGGCCTTTGAACTATGGTGCTGGAGAAGACTCCTGCGAGTCCCTTGGACTGCAAGGCGTTCAAACCGGTCAGTCCTAGAAGAGATCAACCCCGACTGCTCTTTAAAAGGCCAGATCCTGAAGTTGAAACTCAAGTACTTTGGCCACCTAATGAGAAGGAAGGATTCACTGGAGAAAAGCCTAATGTTGAGAAAGATTGAGGGCAATAGAAGAAGGGGACGACAGAGAATGAGATGGCTGGATGGAGTCACTGAAGCAGTAGGTGTGAATTTAAATGGACTCCAGAAGATGGTAGAGGACAGGAAGACCTGGAGGAACATTGTCCATGGGGTCGCGACGGGTCGGACACGACTTCGCAATTAACAACAACAAATATTCCTAAAACCCTGATGTGCCTCAGTGTTTGATAGACAGTCATTTGTGGGGGTTCCTATCAATTTCCCAGCTGTTTCCTAATACTGTTTATGTTCTCTTCTTTGGATGCACCTATCTGGAAAAACTAGGTAAAATGTAAAGGGGGTATGCAAGATTCAAGTACCTTAACAGATTGTGAGTGAATGAGTCAGTAACAAACAGAAGCTGAACATCATGGAATCTTCATGCATAATCGGAAGGAAGGAATGAATGAAGGAAGGAAGGAAGGAAGGAAGGAAGGAAGGAAGGAAGGAAGAAGGGAGGGAGGGAGGGAGGGAGGGAGGGAGGGAGAAAAGGGGGAAGGAAGGAAAGGGCTGTTGAAAGAAAAATCTTCATCAGGGTCCACTCCAAGCCGGGAATAAACAAAATGGAGACTGCTTTAGAAAGAAGGTTGTAGTTTATTGAAGAGCCAGACAGAAATGTGGCTCTGGAAAAGACTGATCACGTGGAGTTGGGAGTGATGAGTTTTTATACCTTCTGGGGCTTTTGAGGTGGTCTCCTGTTCCTGCTTGAGGCTTTGTATTTCCTGTGTCATGTACTTTGACCTGAGTCTCAGCGTGTCCTTTTGGTATTCTGATAGTGGGTATGTAGATTTTAGGGGTCTTTGTCTTCCTAACTTCATCAGCTTCTAGCTTCCTGGCTCCAACCTTTCTGAAAGGATTATTACATCTGCATTTCTAAAAGCTGGCCTCTGCTGAGTTTTCTGGCTGGGGGGCGGAGGGAGAAGTTTCTGCCTTTTTAAAGAACTTCTCCATTATTCCTTTGGAGAAATATATTCTGCCTTTTTAATATTCCCCAAAATATTTCTTTCTCTGGATTCTTCCCACAGGGCGAAGAAGGGAAAGGGGAAGAAAGAAAATAGGCGGGAGGGAGAATGGAAGGAAAGAAGGAAGGAAGGAAGGAAGGAAGGAAGGAAGGAAGGAAGGAAGGAAGGAAGGAAGGAAGAAAAAAGAACGAAAGGAAAGGGAGAAGGAAAGAAGGAAATAGGAGGAAGGAGGGAGGAAGAAAAGATGGAAGGAAAGGGGGAAGGAAGGAAGGAAGGAAGCAGGAGAGGGAGGAAAGAAAGAAGGAAGGAAAAAGGAAATAAAGGAAAGTGGAAAGGAAGGAAGGAAATGGGAAGGAAGGGAGGAAGGAAGAGAGGGAGGGAGGAAGAGAGGGATGGAAAAAGGGAAGGAAGGAAGAAAACGGGATGGAGAGAGGAAGCAAGGAAGAAAGGAAGGAAAAAGGAAAGGAAGGAAAGAAATGGGAGGGAGGGAGAGATGAACAAAAGATGGAAGGAAAGGGGGAATGAAGGAAACAGGGAGAGAGGGAGGGAGGGAGGGAGGGAAGGAAGGAAGGAAGGAAGGAAGGATGAAAAATTTTTGCCCACGTTACAGAAGATACTATAACACTGGTCACATACCAGCTACACATGCAGGCAGGACAAGAGGTAGAATTGTTGTTTTGCAACATTGCAATAACATAATTTTCCTCCACAACCGACTCACCCCTGGGCCTTCATTGTATGAACATTGCCCATTCCTTTAGCTAACTCTCTTTATTTGGAGAACAAAGAGTTAGCAGAAGAATAACCAAAATAATGAACACAGCAAAACCCGGTACTGCTTGCTACTAACCATTCCTCCTGTTGCCAGAGCTTAATAAAAAGGAAACTGCCTTGGCTCAATAGAATTTTGAAAATATTATTCACTCTTCTACCATATTCCCATTGTGTGTGTTTGTGTGTTTGTGTGTGTGTGTGTGTGTGTGTGTGTTTCTGTGTGTATATAAATAATTAGTTTTTTACAATAAGAATCTTTAGTATTTAGTAAGCAACACGTTGTTAGTTGTTGTTGTTGTTAGTTGTGAAGTCGTGTCCGAATCATTGCGACCCCATGGACAACGTTCCTCCAGGGCCTTCCTGTCCTCTACCATCTTCTGTAGGCCATTGAAGCTCATGCCTACTGCTTCAGGAACTCCATCCAGCCACCTCATTCTCTGTCGTCCCCTCCTTCTATTGCCCTC
The DNA here is from genome assembly GCA_039797435.1 of Crotalus adamanteus. Classification (NCBI taxonomy): domain Eukaryota; kingdom Metazoa; phylum Chordata; class Lepidosauria; order Squamata; family Viperidae; genus Crotalus; species Crotalus adamanteus. Next base: position 279,520,195 of record CM077919.1, on the reverse strand, counting down.
CATTTTTCCCAGCATTAGGCCCTTCTCCAGTGAGTCCTTCCTTCTCATTAGATGGTCAAAGTACTTGAGTTTCAGCTTCAGGATCTGGCCTTCTAAAGAGCAGTCAGGGTTGATCTCCTCTAGGACTGACCGGTTTGATCGCCTTGCAGTCCAAAGGACTCGCAGGAGTCTTCTCCAGCACCATAGTTCAAAGGCCTCAATTCTTGGCGCTCATCCTTTCTTATGGTCCAACTTTCAAAGCCATCCATTGCAACTGGGAAAACCATGGCCTTGACTATACATACTTTTGTTGGCAGGGTGATGTCTCTGCTTTTTAGTATGCTGTCTAGATTTGCCATAGCTTTCCTCCCCAGGAGCAAGCGTCTTTTAATTTCTTGGCTGCAGTCCCCATCTGTGGTGATCTTGGAGCCCAGAAAAATAAAATCTGTCACTACCTCCATTTCTTCCCCATCTATTTGCCAGGAATTGAGAGGGCCGGATGCCATGATCTTGGTCTGGGTTTACATATGTAATACAATTTCCACTCCTAACCTTTGTTCCGTTTTTCTAACCATTTATAAAAAAATATAAAAATTATAAAAAATGTTTGGGAATATTCTGAATCTTGTTTCCCTTTCATTTTCAAAGTTAGCCTATCCATTTCTGCACAGTCCAAGATTTTCTTAATTATATCTTCTTCAGATGATATTTCTTTGCTTTTCCAATATTGAGCAAATGTAATTCTCGCTGCTGTTAATATATGTAATATTAAGTATAGACATTTTTTATCACAATTTTCTGAAATTATACCTAAAAGAAATAATTCCGGTTTATAGTCTACATGCGCTCCTATCATCTTCTCTAGCTGTCTATGTATTTTTGACCAAAAATCCTTTGCTTTAGGCATGTCCACCAAAGATGATAATACGTGTCTGGTTTTTTTGTCTACATTTCCAACATTTGCTAGACATAGTTTTAAACAGTTTTGCTAGTCTTGCAGGTGGTAAGTACCATCTATAGAACATTTTATATAAATTTTCTACATTGTGCCTGAAATTTTTTGCCCAAGTTATCATTGTTTCTTTAACTTGTTCAACTTCCATCTTTAAGTTTAACAAATAACTGTACCATTTCTTAATCAATTTATCATCTGATGACAATAATATCTGTTCAAACGCTGCCTAATCTTTGTAAAAACTATATAATTTTTGCATCTTTCTCGTATCTCATTTGCATTTGCAAATGTGGCCAAAGAATATAAATATATGTTTTCTGAGGTTTTCGCGGGTGTTTGTATGTAGGTCTTTGGTTATTCGGGTTTTCTCCCACGTCAAATTGGAAGTGTCTTGGCGACACACTAAAGCAGTGGTTCTCAACCTTTTTAATGCCGTGACCCCCAACCGGTCGTAAGTCAAAGACTACACAACCGGTCGTAAGTCAAGTACTACTCAACTGGTGCAGCACCGTTTGCAGAATGGGACTTTTGGCGGGCTCAGCAGGGCAGAGACAGTCTGGACAATTCCTTTTGGCTTTTGAAAGCCAATAGAATTAGACTCTATTCAAGAGAGTCTATTCTATTGGCTTTCAAAAGCCAATAGAATAAAAGGGAGTAGCACAGCTAAGGAAAAGGGGAAAAAATGGCAGACTGCGTTGTTTGGCGACCCCCGTGAAATGGTCGTTCGACCCCAAATGGGGTCCCAACCCACTAAATGAACAGGTGTAAGTACTACCTATACTTTGCACGTATCCATCTTTTTCTTATCTCTGAATCCGTGGCCAGGAGAAATCATTGTTGTTGTTGTTTTACACAAAGGATTAATTTCTGTGTATTTGTGTGTGTTTGTGTGTGTGTGTGTGTGTGTTTTAAAAAAACTACCCCATTTCGAAGAGTCTTGAGATATTTGCATTAAACAGACACGTTTTGACTTTAATTAAGCTGAGGTTGGGTTGTTTCCAAAGCACAATCAAAGGCAACCCGTTATGATAACTCTAGTTCAGCTTCCTTTGAGAATGAGTGGCTGGAAAGATCTTGTGTCAGAATGCTGTTGTTCTAATCATTCAGCTTCTTAGCAAGATAATCACATGGGGAAGCAGAATTGATTGCTGGCACATGACGGACATGTGGAGCTGTGAAGGATAAGATCAAGAAGTGCCTTACATTCTCCCCAACTCCACTTCTATGAGAAGTAACAGGATATCACAATTGGAAGGGACTTTGGAGGTCTTCTAGTCCAACTCCCTGTTCTAGTTGAATGATTAATGTTTGATAGAATAGAATAGAATAGAATAGAATAGAATAGAATAGAATAGAATAGAATAGAATAGAATAGAATAGAATAGAGCTGGATGGGACTTTGGAGGTCTTCTAGTCCAGCCCCCTGCTCAAGCAGGAGACCCCATACAATTGCAGACAAGTGACTGTCCAGTCTCTTCTTAAAAACTTCCAGTGGTGGAGCACCCATGATTTCTGGAGGCAAGCTGTTCCACTGGTTAATTGTCCTCATTTGTCAGGAAGTTTCTCCTTAATTCCAGGTTATTTCTCTCTTTGGTCAGTTTCCAACTATCCTTTCTTGTCCTGCCTTCTGGTGCTTTGGAGAATAATTTGACCCCCTCTTCTTTGTGGCAGCCCCTCAAATACTGGAATCCTGCTATCATATCCCCTCTAGTCCTTCTTTTCTTTAGACTACCCATCATGTGCCATCAAGTTCTCAACTCCTAGCATAGAACATTTTTTTCCCCATGGTGACCTTTCACTAATCTGGTTTTTCAGGTCTTCCAACAGTGCATCCATTACTGGTGTAACTCAATCTATCACTTTGTTGCTCGTTGTCCTCTTCTCTTCTTTGAGAATAACAGAATAACACAGTTGGAAGGATCCTTGGAGGTCATCTAGTCCAACCCCCTGCTCAGGCAGGAAACTCTATACCATTTCAGACAAATGGCTGTCCAGTCTCTTCTTAAGAACTTCCAGTGTTGGAGCATTCACAGCTTCTGGAGGAAGGTTGTTCCATTGGTTAATTGTTCTAACTGTCAGGAAGTTTCTCTTTAGTTCTAGGTTGCTTCTCTCCTTGATTAGTTTCCATCCGTTGCTTCTTGTCCTGCCTTCAGGCGCTTTGGTGTCTAAGCTGACCCCCCCCCTCTTCTTCATGGCAGCCCTTGAGATATTGGAACACTGCTATCATGCCACCCCTGGTCCTTCTTTTCATTAAACTAGAAATACCCAGTTCCTGCAACAGTTCTACATATGTTTTAGCCTCCAGTCCAGCCTCTAGTACAGGCATAGGCAACCTTGGCTCTTTTATGACTCATGGACTTCAACTCCCAGAATTCCTGACCCAGTCTATGAGTCATAAAAGAGCCAAGGTTGCCTACCCCTGCTCTACTACATGCCTCCTTGACTTATTAGTATGTCTGGGACCAGAATTTCCATTGCTAAGCACGGCCATTGGGACAATAGAACCACACCCTATTTTATGATCTTTCTCCCCATGATTGTTAAGTGAGTCACAGCAGTGAAGGGAATGTAGCTTCCCTTACAATGGTTTTAATTCCGAGGACAAGTTGGTAAGTCACATTTTTCAGCACAGTCGTGAATTCAAATAGCCGTTGAACGAACGGTTGTAAGTTAAGGGCGACGTGTAACTCACATAAATGAGAAATTTATTTATCCCAACCTGAAAGCTTGTTGAAGATTGTAAGTTCTGTCTCCCCCCACTCCCATAGGTTGCTTTCTCTTCATCCTTCTCTTTATTTACAACTCCAGAAGGACTCTTTCGGGAGACTGTGGTAGATATTCTCCTTAAAATAGTGCCCTACGGCTTGGAGCAGATGGGCTACTTGTAACAAATAAGGCAGAGGTCTGTGATACTTCATTCTCTCCCTGCCTTTGGTACAATTCAAGATTAGACTGGCCTATAAATCTTCAAAGGGTTTTAGATATATCACAGTGAGAAGCTTACCAGCAATTGTCTTGTACAAGCAATGCTCATTTCAGTGGGTTCTCCGTCCTCTGTTACGGTTGTCCCAAAGATGCTTTTTCAGGAGGCAACTGGACTTTCTTATTTTTCTCTGAACACATTTTGCTTCTCATCCAAGAAGCTTCTTCAACTATGACTGTATGGTGGGGAACGGAAGTACTAGGCTGCATTAACAGAGGGATAGAATCAAGATCATACGAAGTGTTAATTCCACTTTACAATGCCTTGGTAAGGCCACACTTGGAATACTGCATCCAGTTTTGGTCACCAGAATGTAAAAAAAGATTTGAGACTCTAGAACAGACATGTCAAACTCGCGACGTCACGGGATGTTGCGCAACGTATCGGAGTTTTTTCGCCATTACTGGCAATGAGGTGGGCGTGTTTTCCTGATTACGCATCTGGCCTTCGGGCCAGCAGTTTGACACCCCTGTTCTAGAAAGAGTACAGAGAAGAGCAACAAAGATGATCAGGGGACTGGAGGCTAAAACATATCAAGAACTGTTGCAGGAATTGGGTATGTCTAGTTTAATGAAGAGAAGGATGAGGGGTGACATGATAGTGGAGTTCCAATATCTCAGGGGCTGCCCCAAAGAAGAGGGAGTCAAGCTATTTTCCAAAGCACCTGAAGGCCGGACAAGAAGCAACAGATGGAAGCTAATCAAGGAGAGAAGCAACCTAGAACTAAGGAGAAACTTCCTGACAGTGAGAACAATTAACCAGTGGAATAACCTGCCTTCAGAAGCGGTGAATGCTCCAACACTGGAAGTCTTTAAGAAGAGATTAGATAGGCATTTGTCTGAAATGGTATAGGGTTTCCTGCCTGAGCAGGAGGTTGGACTAGATGACCTCCAAGGTCCCTTCCAACTTTATTACTATTATTATTATTATTATTATTATTATTATTATTACTATTATTATCTTTTATTCATTAAATATGAACCTCAGTCAACTGAACATTCAAATTATTCTAATTATTCTAATTATTCTAATTATTATTATTATTATTATTATTATTATTATTATTATTATTCTTTTATTCATTAAACATGAACCTCAGTCAACTGAACATTCAAATTATTCTAATAATAATAATAATAATTATCTATTCCCCCACCTGTCAGAGCTGAAGAAACTTCTCGGATGAGAAGCAAAACGTCTTCAAAGAAAAGCAAGGAAATCCAGTTGCCTCTTTTTTTAAAAAAAAAAAAGCACCTTTGGCACAATCCTGGTGGTAAGAGATTAAAAAAAGGTCTTCAGGGTCCTCCCAACCCATTGGCTTTTCTCAGCGTTCTTCCCATCTCTGTCTCTGAAATCTGCAGAAGACAATTTGAAGCAAAGCGACCTGCTGTTTCCAGCAAATCTTCCTATTGTCCTGTTGGAATTGAGGCAATGACTTTCGCGACTACTTCTCGGAACAAACAGAAGACAATTTCAAATCATCATAATAATAATAAAAAAAGAAGAAGTCTTGGACAAAAGCCTACCAGGCTTATTGATGTCACTGTTCCACATCAACCTCAACTTTCTGATTCAGTCAAAAGTCAGCAAGAAGTCTTGGAGACCTCATAAAGGGAAGTTCTACCAGCTAATTTAGCTCTTCCTGACTGTGAAGGTCTGTCTACTCCGCAGGATGTATGAAGAGACATCGTTTTGAAGTTTAAAACCTTTTGTCCTCCGAACGAAGAGAGGAAATATATAATATATAACTTGTGCAAAGCCAGGTGTACAAGTTGATAACAAGAAAGGACTCAGTAGGAACTTCCTTTAAAAAAAAATAATAATCATAATAACTGTAAACCATAAAAGTGGCCCTTTGAACACAAAAGAAGGCAAAATTCATTGTTTCCTTTTATATTTTCATATCCAAATGGCGAAAAATAAAGAGGGGATACGAAGGAGATTTTCATTGATTTCTGCAGGTTTGCAACCCGTGGTAATTTCTTTTTATTAGTCTATTTTTCATATCCCAACCAAGTGTCACACTTCCATGGAAGATAAAAGATGAACAGCCACCTTTTTTTTTTCAGGAATTAATTTTGTCAATATGGTCTGTGCTTTTATTATGCAATAGAGGAACAATTACAAGACTTTTTTTCCCCCCAGGAACTTTGGGAGATTATAATTTTTCCGTTATTGCTTTTTTTTTTTTTTGCCTTAAAAAAAGTTCAATAAGGAAATATATTTTTATTACATGGGTTATTGATGGTATAAAACTGTATATTTTAATGGGCCAGGAAGTACAAGGTAATTGATCATATGTTGGAAATGCATTAATTTGAATTACAGTATTTTTCATGTCTAACTTGGAATTATGTAAGAATATAAAAACATCACATACTAAATCTAAATCTATGACTTATTCTTTCATTATATTACATTGCAACTTGAGAACGGTCACCAGGGATGAATGAAATTCTTTGACTCCTTCCTCCATATTCCATGTATGGTGTGAAAAAAAAAAAACTAAAATTATGATTTCATAGGGAAAAGCTATCCTTGAGAAGTATTGTCTCCAAAACTTCTACCTGTAACAAACCTCAAGTATTTGTGATGCTGAAGCAGAAAGCACTGGGAAAAAAAATGATTATTTTGTACGTAAGAATAGATAATACAAATTCTCCAAAGGAAAAAATAATGTTGTAAACAAATGATAACTTTCTTCTTCTTCTTCTTCTTCTTCTTCTTCTTCTTCTTCTTCTTCTTCTTCTTCTTCTTCTTCTTCTTCTTCTTCTTCATCTCCTTCTTCTTCTTCTTCTCCTTCTTCATCCCTTTTTCTCCTCCATTCTTCTCCTCTATTCTTCTCTTGCTTCTCCTCCTCCTCCTCCTCCTCCTCCTCCTCCTCCTCCTCCTCCTCCTCCTCTTCTTCTTCTTCTTCTTCTTCTTCTTCTTCTTCTTCTTCTTCTTCTTCTTCTTCTTCTTCTTCTTCTTCTTCTTCTTCTTCTCCTTCTTCATCCCTTTTTCTCCTCCATTCTTCTCCTCTATTCTTCTCCTCTATTCTTCTCTTGCTTCTCCTCCTCCTCCTCCTCCTCCTCCTCCTCCTCCTCCTCCTCCTCCTCCTCCTCTTCTTCTTCTTCTTCTTCTTCTTCTTCTTCTTCTTCTTCATCTCCTTCTTCTTCTCCTTCTCCTTCTTCATCCCTTTTTCTCCTCCATTCTTCTCCTCTATTCTTCTCTTGCTTCTCCTCCTCCTCCTCCTCTCCTTTACCCCTTCTTCTACTTCCCCTCCATTCTTCTCTTCTTCTTTCTCCTCCTTCTCCTCTTCCTCCTCCTCTTCCTTCTCTTCTGCCTCTTCCTGCTTCTCCTCCTCCTCCCCTTCATCCCTTTTTCTTCTACTTCTCCAATCTTCTCTTCCTTCTCCTTCTCCTTCTCCTCAGTCAGTTTTCACCCCGTCAAAGAAGATAATGGCCTTTTTTTCTATTGTCTCATTTGGAGAGAGAAGCACAAAGGGATGATATCTCTGCTTCTGCATGGAAGAATCTAGATTTGAGAAGCAGATGACAGTGTGATTCTTCCATTGGATGGGAAAATTAAAAAAAAAAAAAAATCCACAGAGAAATGGTGTCATTTTTCTCCTAATAAATACACGGTAACATAAATCCTGGGGAAAATGAGATTTTTCACATTTTACTGGGGGAGGCTACAAATGAGGAAAAAAAAGTGTGGGTCGGGAAAGGGATATGCTTACTTTCCATATTTCTTGGATTTTTAGAAAAGCTTGCCAGAGTTGAAACATTACCTTTGTCTCCCACTCGTCTTCCCAGGTGTTTCCTGGATCTCTCTCCAGGATTGCTTTGAGAATAAATGGGGGATGGGGGTCAAAAGCAAGAATAAAAATCTCAGGATAATTTCCAGCATTATGTTGAATGAACAGCTTCTAATGGGGATTTGTCGTTTGATGAATATTTCAGAACAACATATGTTCCGCCAACATTTTAAAACCTGGAGGGTTACTTGATTTGATTTTAGATTAATATTTAAATGGTTCCACTGCTCCACTGCCTCCTCCTCCTCCCCACTCGTCCTCCTCCTCTTCCTCCTCATCCTCCTCCTCTTTCTCTTTCTTCTCCTCCTCCCCCCTACTCCTCCTCTTCCTCCTCTTCCCCATCCCCCTCCTTCTCCTTCCTGCTCCTCTCTTCCTCTTCCTCTTCTTCTTCCTCTTCTTCCTCCCTTTACCACCTCCTGCTCTCTTCTCTTCCATGTTCTCCTCTTCCTCCTTCTCCTCTTCCTCCTCCTCCTCTTCCTCCTCCTCCTCCTCCTCCTCTCTTCTGCTCCATTTCCCCCCTTCTCCTCCTCCTCCCCCTCCTTCTTCTCCTCCTCTTTCTCCTCCTCCCCTCCTCCTTCCCCTTCTTCCTCTTCCTCTTCTTCCTTCCTTTACCACCTCCTCCTCCTCTCTTCTCTTCCATTTTCTCCTCTTCCTCCTTCTCCTCTTCCTCCTCCTCCTCTTTCTCTTTCTTCTCCTCCTACCCACTCCTCCTCCTCCCCCTCCTCCTTCTCCTTCCTGCTCCTCTCTTCCTCTTCCTCTTCTTCCTCTTCTTCCTTCCTTTACCACCTTCTCCTCCTCTCTTCTCTTCCATTTTCTCCTCTTCCTCTTCCTCCTTCTCCTCTTCCTCCTCCTCTTTCTTTCTTCTCCTCCTACCCATTCCTCTTCCTCCTCCTTCTCCTTCCTGCTCCTCTCTTCCTCTTCCTCTTCTTCTTTCTCTTCTTCCTTCCTTTACCACCTCCTCCTCTCTTCTCTTCCATTTTCTTCTCTTCCTCCTTCTCCTCTTCCTCCTCCTCCCCTCCTCCTTCCCCTTCTTCCTCTTCCTCTTCTTCCTTCGTTTACCACTTCCTCCTCCTCTCTTCTCTTCCATTTTCTCCTCTTCTTCCTTCTCCTCTTCCTCCTGCTCCTCAGCCTCCTCCTCCTCTCTTCTGCTCCATTTCCCCCCCGTCCTCCTCCTTCTGCAATTTCCAACTCAGTTCCTTGAACCTTCCTAAAACAAAGTGTCTGCACCAGGCCCGTTCCCTCAGTGTGCCCTGGAGATGGCTGTTTCCAGACATTCCCTAGTCAAGCCGAAGCCTCCCCGCTTGCCTTAGATTCATGAAATCACAGAATCGATCTCTCGTCCCTCACCGTTCGTTCCTCTTGAACGGAAGCGACGTTGGGCTGCTAACCTTGGAGGTTATCTTTCATCCTGAACTCTCTTTGATGGTAATTTTACATCTCACAAATCTCATTCTAGCAAGTCCAGAACACACCAAGGCTGTGACCAACGCTGTGTCAGGATGATGCTGAGTCAATAATTCATCCCTTTATTACATCTCAGCTGGGCGGCTGTAATTCATCCCTTCGCTTGAGCTGCGCTAACACACCTGTGGAAGTTTGTGCCAGAAGCACAGCTCCGGACACCGGCAGTTTTGGGCTTCCCACCTAGTGGAAGCATTTCTCCTCCCCAGAGACTCTGTGGGATATATGTTTCCAAGTGGAAGTGCACCAGATAGCTGGGTAAGCTTAGCCAAAGGCAGGAAATGAAATGTAGCAAGAGAAAAACTGGGAAGGGGAAATTGAAAAAAGGATTTAAAAAAACAAAAAATGAAGGCCAGCCACGGTGGATTTCTTTGCCTCGCCTAACACTTGCTTTTCATAATAATAATGATAAAGTTGGAAGGTACCTTAGAGGTCATCTAGTCCAACCTCCTGCTCAGGCAGGAAACCCTATACCATTTCAGACAAATGGCTCTCCAGTCTCTTCTTAAAATCTTCAAGTGTTGGAGCATTCACAGCTTCTGGAGGCAGGTTGTTCCACTGGTTAATTGTTCTAACTGTCGGGAAATTTGTCCTTAGGTCTAGTTCTCAAACTATTCCACTGGTTAATTGTTCCCCATTGTTAGGAAATTTTTCCTTGGTTCTAGTTTGCTTCCCTCCTTGATTAGAATAGAATAGAACAGAATCTGTAAGGAACCTTGGAGGTCATCTAGTCCAACCCCACCTACTCAGGCAGGAACCCTACACCATTTCAGACAAATGGCTTTCCAGTCTCTTCTTAAAAACCTCCAGTGTTGGAGCATTCACCGCTTCTGGAGGCAGGTTGTTCCACTGGTTAATTGTCCTCACTGTCAGGAAGTTTCTCCTTAGTTCTAAGTTGCTTTTCTCTTTGGTTAGTTTCCACCTGTATTTTTTATAGAAGAGTCCTCCACTTAAGACCACACTTCAGCCGAACACTGATGTGGCTAAATGGGGCATTAGTTAAAGGGAGCTTGGATTCCCTTTACAGCTTTCCTTGCTACGCTCGTCAATTGAGTTCCTGCAGTTGTTAAATTAGTCACACGGTGGTTGTGTGAATCCGGCTTTCCCCATTGACGATGCTTCTCAGCAGGCCGCAAAAAGGGATCACGTGACTCCCCTGGATGCTGCAACTGTCGTAAATACAAGTCAGTTGCCAAGCATCTTAATTTTGATCATGTGACCACGGGGATGCTGCAATGGATGGACGTGTGGGAAACTCTCCTAAGTCACTAAGTCGCAGGGGCTGCCCCAAAGAATTGGGTATGTCTAGTTTAATGAAGAGAAGGACAAGGAGGGACATGATAGCAGTCTTCCAATATCTCAGGGGCTGCCATAAAGAAGAGGAAGTCAAGCTATTCTCCAAAGCACCTGAAGGCAGGACAAGAAGCAATGGGTGGAAACTCATCAAGGAGAAAAGCAACCTAGAACTAAGGAGAAACTTCCTAAGAGTGAGAACAATTAACCAGTGGAACAACCTGCCTCCAGAAGTGGTGAATGCTCCAACACTGGAAGTTTTTAAGAAGAGACTGGACAGCCATTTGTCCGAAATGGTATAGAGTGTCCTGCCTGAGCAGGGGGTTGGACTAGATGACCTCCAAGATCCCTTCCAACTTTATTATTATTGTTATTATTATTATCGATCATCGCACAGTCAGCCAGATGTTCAGACTGGATTTGGCATTTTGTCTACCTATGGAGTCCGTACCCAGGACCTGGGATAGGCAGATGTGGATGTTTGATGGTATTACAGATATCATTGCAGGATGGAAGCAGTTCCTAGTAAGGCCGCCTTTTGCAATTGACTAATAGCAAATTTGTCAAAGCCAATGGTGTTCAAGTTGTGCTCCAATTGTTTTGGGATTGCACCCAAGGCGCCTATAACTATTGGTACTACCCTTGCTTGCTTTTGCCATAGTCTTTCTATTTCTATTTGTAGGTCTTTGTATTTTGTTATCTTCTCCAGTTCTTTCTCGTCTATTCTGCTGTCTCCAAGCACTGCCACGTCCACTATCCAGACTTTTTTGTCTTTCTAATCGACAATTGTTTGGTTGCAGGTGCTTGTCTGTTTGAATTATTATTACTAATATTATTATTATTATTATTATTATTATTATTATTATTATTATTATTGTCAGTGCTGTTGTACCTTCGAATAGTCACTAAATAATAATAATAATAATAATAATAGTAGTAAAGTTGGAAGGGACCTTGGAGGTCATCTAGTCCAACCCCCTGCTCGGGCAGGAAACCCTACACCATTTCGGACAAATGGCTGTCCAGTCTCTTCTTAAAAACTTCCAGTGTTGGAGCATTTATTGCTTCTGGAGGCAAGCTGTTCCACTGATTAATTGTTCTCACTGTCAGGAAGTTTCTCCTTAGTTCTAGGTTGCTTCTCTCCTTGATTAGTTTCCACCCGTTGCTTCTTGTCCTGCCTTCAGGTGCTTTGGAAAATAGCTTAATTCCCTCTTCTTTATGGCAGCCCTTGAGATATTGGAATACTGCTATCATGTCCCCCCTTGTCCTTCTCTTCGTTAAACTAGACATACCCAATTCTCTCAACCGTTCCTTATATGTTTTAGCCTCCAGTCCCCTAATCATCTTTGTTGCTCTTCTCTGTACTATTTCTAGAGTCTCAACATCTTTTTTACATCGTGGTGACCAAAACTGGATGCAGTATTCCAAGTGTGGCCTTACCAAGGCATTGAAGAGTGTATTAATACTTCACGTGATCTTGATTCTATCCCTCTGTTAATGCAGCCTAGCACTGTGTTGGCCTTTTTGGCAGCTGCCGCACACTGCTGGCTCATATTTAAGTGATTGTCTACTAGGACTCCGAGATCCCTCTCACAGTTACTACTATTGAGCATGGTGCCACCTATGCTGTACTTGTGCATTTGGTTTTTCTTGCCTAAATGTAGGACCTTGCTTTTTTCACCATTGAATTTCATTTTGTTAGTCAAGAACTACCTTAATTTTAAGTTTCTTTCTTTGTTTGTTTTTTCATTCTGATCTCACTTGGGATAAGGTTTCCAACAGGTAGCATTGGGTCAAACGGATGGGACAGGTGGTCCAACAGGTATTTTGGCACCAAGCCAGGTAAGCTTCAGAATTTAAGGCCAGTGCTTGGAATCTCATTTGGAAGCTTAAGCGGATCCTAATGCCATGATTTCAAAACTGGCCAGCATCTGTTTCGGAATTATTTACCGCAAAAATCTCTCCCAAGCCTTTGTCTCTCATTCGGAGTCTAGAACAAAGGAATTACAGCCACATCTTTCAAAGAATGGAACCCTTTTCAACCTCCCAATCTCTATTAACCTCAAAAGTGAGATCATGGCATGTATTATTCAGTTATTTTGTGCAATGGGCCAAAACGTGGATGCTGTCTCACACACACACAAACACACACACACACACACACACACACACACACACACACACACACACACACGGAGGGAGGGAGGGAGGGAGGGTTGAAAGGAGGGAGAGAGAGAGAGAGAGAGAGATTTCTGTTTCTCAATCACAATCACAAACACATAATATCTTGCACACAGAGACAGGTTTTACATAATCGCAATCTCAATCATGCACACACACAAACACACATTCTTCATTTTCTCAATGGCAATCACAAATATGTTCCAGCACACTGAATTTTACACAGAGAGAGAGACTTTCTTTTTACTCAGTCACAAGCACAAATGCACACACACAAACACACATTCTTCTTTTTCACAATCACAATCACAGTCACCACCAAAGAGGTGTTGATTTATTCAATCACAAACACACACCAGATGCAAGCTCTTATACACATACACAGAGAGAGAAAATGAATTTTTTACTGAATCACACACACACACACACACACACACACACACACATTATTTTTTGATTAATCACAATCACACACACATACCCACCCACAATAGCTTGGATACATACACATACTCATAGAAAGATTTCTTTTACTCGATCACACATGCAAACACAAACACACATACACACGCATACACACAAACACATATTCTTCTTCTCAATCACAATCACCCACACTCAGGAACACACAGTATCTTACACACATAAGCAGAGATTTACTCAATCACAATCACAAAGACATACATTCTTCTTTGTCTCTATCACAATCCCAAACATAACCCAACACACAAAATTTGTTTGATGCCACAAAATCTGTAGCTGGCAAAAGTTTGTTCCTATCTGCTAAACTACTTGTGGATTTCTTTTTGTTTAAGTGTTATTTTGGGATGGATGAGGAGACTCCCTCTATGCTACAATCTGTTGAAAATACCCCACTTTAAATCTCCCCCCTTAAAAAAAAGTCAGCTCTTCTACTTCCTCTCTCCTTTTCATCTACCCACCCAGATCAAAGATTCTCCATTATTCATTCATGCTCTTTTTTTTCTTCCGTCTTTTTTCTTTCTTTCTTTCTTTCTTTCTTTCTTTCTTTCTTTCTTTCTTTCTTTCTTTCTTTCTTTCTTTCTTTCTTTCTTTCTTTCTTTCTTTCTTCTTTTTCCCCTCACCTACTGGTATATCTGAAGCTTTGAAGATCTGTCATGCTTTTCAACATTCAAAGTCCCATATAATAATAATAATAATAATAATAATAATAATAATAATAATAATAATAATAATAATAATAATAATCCAAACTGGCCTACAAGAAAGACCAAATGAAGAACAGAATAGAGGCATGGGAAGACAAAGCACTACATGGCCAATACATGGAAAAAATAGCTGGGAAAGCAGATAATAATAAAACCTGGCAATGGCTAAGAGCAGGAAAATTGAAGAAAGAGACCGAGGGACTAATTCTGGATGCACAAGACCAAACCTTAAGGACAAATGCATACAAAGTCAAAATTGAGAAGACAGCAACAGACAGTAAGTGCCGCCTATGCAAAGAAGCTGAAGAAACAGTGGACCACTTGGTAAGCTGTTGCAAGAAGATTGCACAAACTGATTACAAGCAGCGGCATGACAAAGTAGCAACGATGGTACATTGGAAGATCTGGAAAAAATATCATTTGCCTGTAAGCAAAAACTGGTGGGATCATAAAATAGAGAAAGTCATAGAAAATGATAAAATTAAACTGCTCTGGGACTTCAGAATTCAAACAGACAAGCACCTGCAACATAACACCCCAGACTTAACAATTGTCGATAAGAAAGACAAAAAAGTTTGGATAGTGGACGTGGCAGTGCCTGGAGATAGCAGAATAGAAGAGAAAGAACTGGAGAAGATAACAAAATACCAAGACCTACAAATAGAAATAGAAAGACTGTGGCAAAAGCAAGCAAGGGTAGTACCAATAGTCATAGGCTCCTTGGGTGCAATCCCAAAACAACTGGCGCACCACTTGAACACCATTGGCATTGACAAATTTGCCATTAGTCAATTGCAAAAGGTGGCCTCACTAGGAACTGTTTCCATCCTGCGACGATACCTGTAATAACATCAAACATCCACATCTGCTTATCCCAGGTCCTGGGAAAGGACTCGATAGGTAGACAAAATGCCAAATCCAGTCTGAACATCTGGCTGACTGTGCGATGATCGATAATAATAATAATAATAATAATAATAATAATAATAATAATAATAATAATAATAATAATAATAATAATAATAATAATAATAAAGTTGGTACGTACCTTGTAGGTCATCTAGTCCAACCCCCTGCTCAGGCAGGAAATCCTATACCATTTCAGACAAATGGCTGTCCAGTCTCTTCCTATAAACTTCTAGTGTTGGAGCATTCTCTGCTTCTGGAGGCAGGTTATTCCACTGGTTAATTGTTCTAACTATCAGGAAGTTTCTCCTTAGTTCTAAGTTGCTTCTCTCCTTGATTAGTTTCCATCCATTGCTCCTTGTCCTGCCTTCAGGAACTTTGGAGAATAGCTTGACTCTCTCTTCTTTGGGGCAACCCCTGAGATACTGGAATACTGCTATCCTGTCCTCCCTCATCCTTCTCTTCATGAAACTAGACATATCCAATTCCAGTAACTGTTCTTCGTATGTTTTAGCCTCCACTTCCCTGATCCTCTTTGTTGCTCTTCTCTGCACTCTTTCCAGAGTCTCAACGTCTTTTTTACAACATGGTGATCAAAACTGGATGAAGGATTCCAAGTGTGGTCTTATCAAGGCATTGTAAAGTGGTATTAACACCTCACGTGATCTTGATTCTATCCCTCTGTTAATGCAGCCTAGCACTGTGTTGGCTTTTTTGGCAGCTGCAGCACATGGCTGGCTCCTATTTAAGTGATTGTCCACTAGGACTCCAAGATCCCTCTCACAGTTGCTACTATTGAGCAAGGTACCAGCTATACTATACCTGTGCATTTGGTTTTTCTTGCCTAAATGTAGAACCTTACTTTTTTCACCACTGAATTTCATTTTGTTAGATAGCGCCCAATGTTCAAGCCTTTCAACATCCATTTGTATCTTAAGCCCATCTTCTGGAGTGTTGGCTATTTCTGCCAGCTTGGTGTCGTCTGCAAATCTGCAAATTTGACGAGTTCCCCATCTATCCCCTCAATGAGAAAGGTAATAGTAGCAAAATCACAATACGAAGAAGCTGTAGTAGTTCGCTGAGCCAAAGCACAATGACAACTAAGCATAGAGTACCCTGAAACCTGGAATTCTGTCCACGCGACCGTGAGATCATTTGCTATCTGAGGATAACTTCGACAATGGAAATTGCAGCTGGAACATTATGCGTGAGACAGATAGAAAAAATGCAGGTCTTAATTTGTAGATCCAAGCGAGTTTCAGCTGTGACTGAAAAAGGGACTCATTCTTATTTATTGATTTATTTGATTGGTATTGATTAATTTGATTGGTATTGATTACTTGATTGAATGATTGAGTTTTAGTTTGCCTTTATTATTTTATAAGTAACTCAAAGTGTCAAACCTATTTTGCTTCACTCTTTCTCTTTTTGTTTTTTTTTCCCACAGCAACAGCCTGAAAGGCAACGCCTGGGACAAAATCAGCCAGCTGGTTTTCATGCCTAAGGCAATACTAGCACTCACCATCTCCTGGTGATTAGCCCAAAGTCACCCAGCTGAGTTTCCTGCCTAAGGTGACCTCACTTTGGATACTATGTGTGAAACCAAGAGAATGAAGACAGACTCTCTCTCTAATAGTTCTCAGAGTATATTATTGATGTAGCTAGTAGGGTACTTCACTTTGTCAAGATTCTGTCTATAGGTGTGGAGCAATAAAGACAATACCAGACAATATCCTTTCCTAGTGTTCCCTTCTCTATTCTATCACTCTACTGCAGGGGTGTCAAACTTGCAATGTCACGTGATGTGTCGTGACATATAGTGACTTTTTTGCTGTTGCCGGCAATGGGATGGGTGCAGTTTTGGCCTGACACATCTGGCCCGTGGGCAGGCAGTTTGACACCCCTGCTTTACTGTATCTTTCTCTGTCTTTTTTGTTGTCATGCCCTTCCCTGTTCTACTCTATTCCTTTTCCTGCTCAATCTCTTCCCTTCCATTCTTCATCTATTTTCTGCCCTGTCCTCTCATTCCTCTCCCCTTCCCTTCCCTTCCTCATCCATTTACTCCCTTCACTTTTTCATACTTTCCTTTCCTTCCCTTCCCTTCCCTTCCTTTATTTTCCTTCCCTTTCTTTCTGTTCCCTTCCTTTCCCTTCCCTTTATCTTCCTTTCCTTTTCTTTCCTTTCTTTCTGTTCCCTTCCTTTACCTTCCCTTTATCTTTCTTTCCTTTCCTTCCCTTCCTTTATTTTCCTTCCCTTTCTTTCTGTTCCTTTCCCTTCCCTTTATCTTCCTTTCCTTTCCTTCCCTTTCTTTCTGTTCCTTTCCCTTCCCTTTATCTTCCTTTCCTTTTCTTTCCTTTCTTTCTGTTCCCTTCCTTTTTCTGTTCCCTTCCTTTCCCTTCCCTTTATCTTTCTTTCCTTTCCTTTACTTCCCTTCCTTTATTTTCCTTCCTTTTCTTTCTGTTCCTTTCCCTTCCCTTTATCTTCCTTTCCTTTCCTTCCCTTCCCTTCCCTTCTCTTCCCTTCCTTTATTTTCCTTCCCTTTCTTTCTGTTCCTTTCCTTTCCCTTCCCTTCCCTTCCCTTCCCTTCCCTTCCCTTTCCTTTCCTTTCCCGCACTTCACTTCACTTCACTTCACTTCACTTTTTCTCCTTCCCTTCCTGGTGTCTCCTCTCCTCTCCCACCCTTCCATACCCTTCCATACACTATTCTTCCCTTCTCCCCTATCCTTTTCTACTCTACTCCCCTATTCTTCCCTATCTGCATCCTGAGCCTGTACCTTTGAGTTTGAATCCTATCTATTAAGTGAAGAATGTATTGCAAAAGCTTGTTACCCAAATCTAACACTTTGGGAGGGGGAGGGAAAATCTTTATCTGATTCCCTTCCTGCCATGTTGTACCTTTTGACTGTGTGTCCCTCATAAAAACCAAAATTCAAAAAGGACTTTGCAGTCCACAGGTGAAATAAATTGTCAGTATGTGTGCTTAGTAACAGCTCATAGCCTTTTATTCTCCCCCCGACCTGCGTACAAAAATTAATGGGATGAACCACTGTGGCATTGTGTCCTTGACACATAATTTGTTATAAATAATAGCACAAATGATTACAGGAAATGCTACAGCGGTGAGGAATGCATCACTTCTTCAGTGGGGCGATAAACAAGGCACGTTTTCTCACTGGGGAGGTTAACGGGAAGAAAGATATGTCCATCCTGTCTTGTAGCCTATCAACCCAGCTGGTCCAAATGCCTGGGGTTTATTATTTATACTGAGTTTCTGTGGTACAAAAGCTGGAGGATTCAGCTCTTTTTATCAGAAGAATGAGTTGTTGTTGTTGTTAATTGCGAAGTCGTGTCCGACCCTTCACGACCCCATGGACAACGTTCCTCCAGGTCTTCCTGTCCTCTACCATCTTCTGGAGTCCATTTAAGTTCACACCTACTGCTTCAGTGACTCCATCCAGCCATCTCATTCTCTGTTGTCCCCTTCTTCTATTACCCTCAATCTTTCCCAGCATTAGGCCCTTCTCCAGTGAGTCCTTCCTTCTCATTAGGTGGCCAAAGTATTTGAGTTTCAACTTCAGGATCTAGCCTTCTAAAGAGCAGATCTCTTCAAGAATGAGTAAGGTGAGTTAAAAATAAAATTGGGGCTGGGTTGGTGGTTCTCCCTCGGAGATATTTAACATAAGCAGATATTCCTCGTCGTCTTCTCTTCCCTCATGGACAAACTTGCTGATCTTGATACTCAAGCAGTTAGTCAGGCTTTATCTTCTGTTGGACAGGCCATAATGTCTTTTATAGACACGGGGAGAGAGAGATTCCTAGTAGAATGGCAAGCTGTTAGAAAAAGGACAGCAAAAGACTTAAAACAAATGCTCTCTGGGAAAAAAACAGCAACCTAGAGAAGGTTCTCTGGTCTACCATTTTATGAAGTTCAGGTCATCTTGGTCTTCAGTCCAAGCTCAAAGGCAAATAGTTGATTCTTGATGTCCTCCATCTCTAAATTCCATGGGAGTGAATCTTTTCAAAATAAATCTGTTCCATCCCTTCTCAAAATTCAATTGTTTCTCTTGACTAATGGAAGTTTTTAGCAGATGTCAATGTGATTGGGGTATATTGGGGCACAATATTTATTTTATTTGTTAAATATAATATAAGAGGCATATTAGGGTACAGTATAATGGGGTAACAATTTCCCAATCAGGGAACCACCAAGTCAGGCAAACAACCATACTGTAAATGAGAGTCTAATTGAAGAATCACTAAGAACATTCTCACCAACACTAACATTGACAGGGCAAGCCACATGTATATCAACAGAGACCCCACTCCCTTCTAGCACTGATAACATTATCTAGTTGGGTAATGAAATGTCGGCAAGCAAACCACCAAGCTCAGTGAGTACCAAGGACCTCACAGTTCAACCTTGAGCAGCAAATATTCTCTCTATAAATACAGATGTGTGTATATTTGCTTTGTATCATTTCCTTCCTTCCTTCCTTTCTTCCTTCTTTCCTTCCTTCCTTCCCCCTTCCTTCCTTCCTTCCTTCCTTCCTTCCTTCCTTTCTTCCTTCCGTCCTATTTTTCTCCATAATAGCAACTCTGTGTGATTGGCTGGGCTGAAAACAAATGACTGGTCCAAACACACCCAATAAGAATCTATGGCTGAGGATGGATTTGAATCCAGGTATTGCTGGGCCTAATCCATCACTTTAACCATTATACCATACTACTTCTTTCTGTACTGACATTCAAAATAATTCTCACAATGTTGGCAATTACTGTTGTATCAGTTCTATCTCTTTTTTTTTTTTTTTGTAGATATCACTATCCTGAATTTGCAGTATCACTTCTGCTAACTCTTTCAATTATCCACCTGTGATATTGTTTTCATATGTTCTGGAAAATGCATATGTTTTGAATTGGTTGATATAAAAGTTGGTCTGTTGTCAAGCTATTTTGAAAACCTTTAGAGACGGGCTTTATGACAGTTTGAGGACCCCTAACAGCACCCCTTCCCACATGGTGACTCTTCTAAACAGACCCCTTCCCACATGGTGACTCTTCTAAACAGATGTCTTTATTGTTCCATCCCTACAGACAGACTCTTGAGAAAGTTGAGTACCCTACTAACTACATCAAGAATATGCTGTGAAGAAATGAATAGACTAACAATGACAATTAAAGATAAGACAGAGTCAGACTGCTATGAAATCTGGGGAACTTTTTATGATTGGCTGAAAAGAGAATACGGTTAAAAGATAGTTAACATCAATTTAGATGGAAGAAGAAGGAGCAGATAAGGAGGGAGACCCAGGCGACACAGTATTGAATAACTGGAGGTTGTATAAATATTTATAGAAGTATATACCGAGAAGTTTAGATAAATAGAAGTATTAATGTAAGAGAAAATTAATCTTATTGTATATAATACAGATATTTCATTTTATTAAAAGTATCTTATATATGAATGTAAAAAGAATGTATGTTAACATCTGATAAATATCACGGTATATGTATGGGGGAGAGTTTGGAAAAATAAAAAAAAAATATTAAAAAAAAAGAATATGCTATGAGAATTATTAGGGAGGGTCTGTCTTCACCCTCTTTCTCACACACATAGTATCCAAACTAAGTGGCCAGAAACACCCCTGGTGGTGCAGGCTAACTCTACCCACAGCCAGGCAGTGGTGGGATTCAGCTGCTTCGCACCAATTCAGGAGAACCGGTAGTTAAATTTATCTGAATTTGGAGAAACGGCTGGATTCTGGAAGTCCAGTCTAGGCCTTAGAAGCCTCCCAGGTCTAGAATGGCCCACCGGAAGTGTGTGGATACTACTTCCGGAAGTCCATTCTAGGCATCGGAGGCCTGGAGGAGGGCTCCCCAGGCTTAGAATGGCCCACTGGAAGTGCATGGATACCACTTCTGGAAGTCCATTTTAGGCATCGGAAGCCCAGGCCTGCATCACATAACAGAACCAGTTGTTCAGGTATTTGAATCCCACCACTGCAGCCAGACTTCATTCCTGATCAGCTCAAGGTTGGCTCAACCTTCCATCCTTTCATGGTTAAGAGGATAGACCCAGATTGTTGGGGACAATATGGTGACATTGTAAAATGATTAGAGGCATCTCATGGAGGAATCAATACTTGCAGTATGCCAGCTACTTATAATATTCTTTTATCATTTTATATCAATTATATAAAAGAATGCCAATTCCAAAGATGCTTCTTAGAGCACTCTCTGTTATTTGCATATCCAATCATACGTTCCTTCAATAGGGTCACCGCTCATGTGTGAATCTTCTATTTCCTCCCCTGCTTGCATCGAAAATCTAACAATTTTAGAAGGATGTACAAAACAGAAAGCATAAGAGACGTTTCATTTCCTGTTTGGACAAAACAGCCTTTGTCGCTTTTGCTCAAAATATTGAGAGTTTATTGTATTTGGATGGAAGAGAGTTTCAGCTCGTTCCATTGTCTGAAGCAGAAAACAATATAACGCTCCGAAAATGTTTGAGGTATTCTATCCAAAGGAAAAGTAGGAACTTGAACTAATTTTCTCTCTTATTTCTTACTCCGTATAGATGTAACGGCAGTGCAGGTAAGATGCTACCACCACCCAACTTTCAAGAAAGCTGTTAAGGAAAGTTACTTTTTTTTGTTTGTTTGTTTTACAGTTATCTGTGAAACTCTTTATTTATTTATTTATTTATTTATTTATTTATTTATTTATTTATTTATTTATTTATTTTTAAATACCTTAGAAAGAGCATGGGGTTATTTTGCAGCACGGTGACACAAATTGCCACAGGAGGCCAGCAAAGATCAACACATAACAACTGGAGTAACAAAGGTTATATATTCAGTTATAGCCTTAAGCCATAAGCTTAATAGGAAGATGGGAACATGGGAGATAGCCACATACGGAAGAAACAGGGCCATAACAGAATAAGTTCATTAATGCAAAGGTAAAGGTTTTCGTGTCAAGGTATGTCCGACACTACAGCACAGTGCTCATCTCCCTTGTCCGAAGACATTTTCTGTGGTCATACAGTATAGCCAACATGACTGTACACCAAAGACGCATGAAATGCTGTTACCTTCTCAACAAAGTGGTACCTATTTATCTACTCACATGTGCATACTTTTGAACTTCTAGATGGGCAGGAACTGGAAGCAAGGAACAGGAGCTCACCCCATTGTGCAATGCTCAGGACTCGAACCAGGGCTGTTAGCTTTCTCGTTGACAAGCTCAGGATATTTAACCGCTAGGGAGGTGGAAAGCATGAAAAGGAGACTTAACATAGTTAGTCTTAGGTATTGCAAGTTAGTGTTTCAACACTTGCCGCCTAAAAGAAAATTCCCATCAGCATTATGAATGCCCATTGGGCTATGCATAGAGCACTCTATGCCTAGAGCAGTGGTTCTCAACCTTTCTCCTGCCGCGACTCCATAATACAGTTCCCCATGTTGTGGTGACCCTCAACCACTTATACATCACCGGGTGCCAGGGGCGTGGCCAAAGAAAAGGGGAAAAATGGTGGACAGCCTTGTTTGGCGACCCCCGTGAAATGGTCGTTCGACCCCAAATGGGGTCCCAACCCACAGGTTGAGAACCACTGGCCTAGAGAGTGCTCAAACCTAATGTGCAGTGGTATGTGGGGAATACTTTGGGAGGTTGGGTAAAGAGAGACAATGTCAACTTCGAAGTGCAATTACACTGTTGCAAAAAGCATTGCTTCTCAGCTTGCCAACAAACTTGTGGGGGGGAGGGTGAAGGGGGAAAAGGAATGCAGGCTCCAGAGATCAAAAAGTCAGACCGTGAGAACCAAGGATGGTTTGACAGATGTCTGACCAAACTTACAGACACTTTCTCATAACAATATTGGGCAAAATGACCTATACTAATAGGAGTAGAGAGACTTCTATACTTTTCCTAGGTGGGTTGGGGTGAGGGTTTACCAGAGCTGGTTTTGCTTGCAAATGTGCTGAAATGATGTACTCAATAAAGTTTCCATTAAGAGATCGGATCGTCTCGAAGGTGCTTGCTTGGTTCCATTTGTTAGTCAGAACCTTGATAAACAACCTAAGGCAGGGATCTCCAAACTTGATAACTGTCATGACCGATGTAATGTATTCAGGTAAAGTATTTGGAATTGTTGAAAAAAACCATCATAAGACTCTGTCAGTTAAGAGCCAGACTTGCTGTCTACATGCTAATTATCTTGTGTTAAAGCAGGAACTAATATTTGAATCCTATTGGCTGCCACCTAGTTGTTGAGAGTATAAATAGGGGTGGAGCTGCAGTTATCCAGGCTTCTGTTTTAAGCCTGCAATAAAGGGCTGTTTGTTCACCTACTGCCTCGTCGATGCCTCACCAAACACCAAACATAACAACCGACTTGCTGTGCACTTTTGCTCACAGGCAGACAACAGAAACCAGGGGAGGAATGATTGGAATGTATGGGTGGCTGGGAGGGAATTGATGAATCCAGGTGTACCATTTTTGGCCTGGGAGAATCTCGACACCTCAAGATCGAACAATGACAACCTTCTGAGCAGAGCCGACTGTTTCCCAAAACAAAGAGATTGCACTGGATTGGTGGATAATGGACAGTGGGTGGCCCAGGGAGATTTAAACTATGTAGTTTTTCATGTAAAAATTTCAGAACTGGCTTTGCGTTTACTGTGCCTATATGGATCTATCAGTAAAGTTATAGTCTCGGTAAAATAATGTCCAAAGAGTTTCTTTTGCTGCATAGGCCAATGGGATGCTTGTGTCATGGTTCCGACTAATGAAACACTTCAAAGAACTTCCAGGCATGTTTATCCCAAAGCCTTTATTACCAGTGTTACAAATTGGCGACACATCATGGAGGTTTATGCCAGAATCTGAATTCCTCTTGCTGGCACCTAACTTTTCTTGCTAAACCCCTCCCTTATCTTGCAGTCACAAGTCACATCTTCCAATTAGCCCAGAGGGCAGAGATTCCCTTCCCTTCCTTTTCCTGGGCTTTTGTTATTTCCTCTCCCTTTTCTCTGTCATCTGAATTAACTCTAAAAATACCAGACAGTTCTGCATATTTTGTCAAAGCAAGAATATTCAATATTAGCAGCGTTGACAGCTTGACTGTCAGTAACTGTCAGCTTGGGCATTCAGGAAAGAAAGACCCTCAACTCCATTTGTAGTGAAAGGTATACTTTTACTGAAGCCAAGTGGTTACGGGGTAGCAAACCCAGTTCTGAGGATTTGCCACAATCCCAGTAATTTTCTTTTCTCCCAAGCCCTTCCCTCTTGGTTTTCTTGGAGGTGTCCAACAAGGTTCAAATTGGGTGTTTTGGTAACAGCTTGACATTTTGGCCCTTCTTCAGATTTCACATTCCATTCCCAGGCTTGTGTCTTTTTCTCTCACACTCTGTTCCGGGCTGGCACCTCTGATTACTGTCATCCTGTCATATCTCCCTCCTTATATCCCTTTGCTCCTCCCTCCCCCCTTTTATGGCAGAATGTCATCAACGCAAAACAGGGCTGAAGTGATGTGATGGCAGACCTGACAGTAACTTTATGACTTGTGGACTTCAGCTCCCAGAATTCCTCAGACACTATGGTATTCCATGAGGAATTCTGGGAGTTGAAGTCCACAGCTCTTAAAGTTGCCACTTTGGAGAGGCCTGATCTAAGGAATGGCCAGATAAGAGACTGCATAGCCTGAAGCTGGATAATGGATGAGGTAAAAGACTCAGATAGGACTCTCTCTAGGTTTTGGAGCTATAAAGGTGACAGTGGGAAAACTTTCAGACTTGCAAGATTCAATTCATGTAGCTTTACAATAAAGTAGAATTAGCTTATCAGTTGGGTTTCCTGTCTGGTCTACCTAGTAAGGTTGAGACAGTAGTGCAGCAGTTCTCAACCTTTTTAATGCCACGACCCCAACCGTTCATAAGTCGAGGACTACCCAACTGGTCGTAAGTCGAGGACTTTCCCTGCCCAGGAGCGCCACGCATGCGTGGTGCCGCCCCCTGCGCCGGCCAAGGCGTAGCTGGCAAGGGGCAGCGACAGCACAGGCCGATCACTGGCTGGGCCACCAGCTGGCCCAGCCCAAGGGAGGTAAGGCACCCGCCAGGACCCACGCATGCCAGCAACCCTCCCTGCACCCGCCGGCCTCCCACCTCCCACCCCTGGCCCTCTTTTCCTTACATTTTTAGTAGTTGCTCAGCATGGAGGGGTGGAAACCTCCAGACAGCTCGCCTTCGCTTCAGACAACTTGCAGCACCATTTGCAGACTGGGACTTTTGGCGGGCTCAGCAGGGCAGAGACAGCCTGGACAATTCCTATTGGCTTTGGAAAGCCAATAGAATTAAACTCTATTAAACTTCTTTCAAAAGCCAATAGAATAAAAGGGAGTAGCACAGCTAAGGAAAAGGGGAAAAAATGGCAGACTGTGTTGTTTGGCGACCCCTGTGAAATGGTCGTTCAACCCCAAATGGGGTCCTGACCCACAGGTTGAGAACCACTGCAGTAGTGGGATTCAGCCAGTTCACACCACTTCAGCAGAACCGGTAGCTACTTTTTTGTTGCCCAGGCCCAAAATGGACATCCAGAAGCGGCATCCACACAGAGAACATATTTGAATCCCACCACTGGGTTGAGACAATACCATGTTCCATGTTGGAGTCAACAGTGTGGCTTTAACTGGCTCAGGGTCTCTTTCTTGAGCAGAGAGTTGAACTAGAAGATCATCCAAAGATGTTGAGACTCCAGAAAGAGTGCAGAGAAGAGAAACAAAGATGATCAGGGGACTGGGGGCTAAAACATATAAAGAACGGTTGCTAGAATTGGGTATGAGTAGTTTAATGAAAATAAGAACTTGGGGTGACATGATAGCAGTGTTCCAATATTTGAGGGGCTGCTATAAAGAAGAGAGGGACAAGCTATTCTCCAAAGCATCTAAAGGCAGGACAAGAAGCAATGAATGGAAACTAATCAAGGAGAGAACCAACATAGAACTAAGGAGAAATTTCCTGACAGTTAGAACAATTAATCAGTGGAACAGCCTGCCTCCAGAAGCGGTGAATGCTCCAACACTGGAAGTTTTTAAGAAGAGATCGGACAGCCATTTATCTGAAATGGTATAGGGTTTCCTGCCTGAGCATGGGGTTGGAGTAGATGACCTCCAAAGTCCCTTCCAACTCTGCTATTCCATTATTCTCTTCTGTTAAGGTCTCTTCCAACCTTATTATTCTATGTTCTAATTTTGTTTTGCAATGAAAGAAGATTATTGCATTTTGTGACACAAAACTCTTAACATGCCTGTCTTTCCTTCTCAGGCTGAAACACGTGGATGCTAGTGGATGCCTGCCTGAGCAGGGGGTTGGACTAGATGACCTCCAAGGTCCCTTCCAACTTTACTACTATTATTATTACTAGTGTTTGGAGTTCAACATAGTAGAGGGTTAGAATATTTCTACATCACTAAAACGTTTTTCTACCTTAAAGACAGGTTATTAAATAAGGACCATCAAATTACAAAACTACTTGTAATTGACATTGCTCCTTAGAGAACTCTGGTTCTTAAACAGTTTAGCAACAGGCATGTTTTCCAAACTCATCTTCATGCAAACTCTTCACTGTCTAAGTCCTAACTCAAGGGGACTGGTCCTTCAGAGTCAAAGGAAACTGATCACAAACGATAATCAAGTAACTTTTGATCTGCCTAAAAGAGTGCCTAACATAAGGGATTTTAAGAAAGGAGATCTTTTTTTAAAAAAAGCAATAGGAAGAAAGGAAATGAAAGTCTTGCCACAGGTTCAAATGAAATGCAAATGGATCTTTTCATTCTCTATGCAAAATCAGCCAGACTGGATGAAGTGTGGATTTCCCCCACCCAAAAAATAAAAGCCTTACCTCGCCACCCCATTCAAGTAATTAATATCAGTATTAATACCAGTAATAAGACACTCCCAAGGGTTGCAGTTGAAGCAATTAGCCCAAACAGTTTTAATAAAAGAGATGAATAACTAGGCAGAATGAAAAGCTAGGGCGAATAACAATTATCCAATTCTCCAAGGCCCAGACACGAAGGACGGTAAATAGAACCATTATGCCTTCCCTGCTTCAGCTCGTATGTCAGTTAAATCCAGTGGGGATTGGTTGAGCAAGAGGTATCATTGGATGAACTTGGAATAGGAAGTTTCTGAGAATCAAAACTCCAGTCAGCTCTGGTCTCCAAAGAAGAAGAAACAAAACTTTCTCTGACTCCGAGGTGGCGCAGCAGTTAGAGTGCAGTACTGCAGGCCACTTTAGCTGACTGTGTTCATCAGGTCAGCGGTTCAAATCTCACCGGCTCAAGGTTGACTCAGCCTTCCATCCTTCCGAGGTAGGTAAAATGAGGACCCAGATTGTTGGGGGCAATGTAAATATATGCATACATTGCTTACTGGTGTACACCGCTTAGAGAGTGCTTGCACTTAAAGCGATATATAAGTCTCATAAATAAATAAATAAATAAATAAATAAATAAATAAATAAATAAATAAAGAGAGGAGCAGCAATTCAGGAGGACGCCATTTGGGAATTCTTCACACTTTTAAAGAAGAGATTAGACCAGTGTTTCTCAACCTTGGCAACTTTAAGACTTGTGGACTTTAATTCCCAGAATTCCTCAGCCAGCAAAGCTCACCAACTCACAGGGGTTGGACTAGATGACCTCCAAGGTCCCTTCCAGCTTCTATTCTATTCTATTCTATTCTATTCTATTCTATTCTATTCTATTCTATTCTACTCTATTCTATTCTATTCTATTCTATTCTTCCTAAAAAAAAGAAGAAAAAGAAAAAAAACTAGTGATGGAGCACCCCGCCACTTCTAGAGGCATCCCGTTCCACTGGTTAGTTGTTCTCACTGTCAGGAAATGTCATCATATTTCTAGGTTGGTTCTCTCCGAGCTTGGTTGTTTTCTTGCAGATCTTTCATTACCCAACTAGTTAAAAGCTAATATCCCTTCTAATATCCATCATCACTGAATATTAGAAGGGAGGAAGAAGAAGAAGCAGATATTTCACTTCTCCTCCAAGGAGCTTCATCAGTTCTGGCAGGAAACTTCTTGGATAAGAAGTGAAACAAAAATAACAACAACAACAACAACAACAGTCCAGTTACCTTTTGAAAAAGCACTTTTGAGAAAACACACCAGAAGGAAGAAATGGCAAACCATTTCCTTGTTGTTCCCCACCTCCTCTCCTAAAGCAATCTTAAATTTTTGGCTTCTTCATCGATAGATGGGTTTGCCTTCTGGGGCAAAATAGTCCTGTGGTTTTGTTTCCTCCACTCCCATTAAGGCAGAAAATGCAGTAGTGGCTACTCTTTCCTGTTTCTACCTGTTGGACTTTACATCATTGTCAAAGTTACTTAGATGTTGTTAACACACAGCTGGCCTGTTCTGGCCAATGTGAAATCTAAGCTGGATGGTATTGACAGTTACATTCTCTTCAAAGACTCCCTCTTGAGCTATAAACTTCCTTGGTTTGGGGAACACCCAATGTTTTCTCTACCGAGAGCTCTACAAAGGATTCTGTGCAGAGATTGGGCCGTATTTCACTCTTACAACTCCATCATGGTCAATTAGCTAGACATGTTCTCCGGCTTTTATCTTCCCAAATGATGCCCCTTGATTATTTATGTTTCTAAAGGCTATTATTGAGTAATTCCATGTCATGAACAGCTTCAGTACGCTCCTGTCTTCTGGAGTGTAAATCCAGGTGTTAATATCCCCGTGTGTGCCATCCCGGCACTGTGGATATCTAATAAAGTTGCCATTAGCTGAAGCAAACTTACACGGATAGCTCGTCTACCCATTTACAGGAGGGGAGGCTGCACAGGAGTGCAGAGAGATTATCTAAGTAGGGAGCTGTCCCGGTTATTAAAGACAGACAGAGTGAAAAGGGAACAAAAGCCTATCCACCGTGATTGAAGAAAAGGGTTTACAGCCAGGAATAATTTGGGCTGGGGAGGGAGAGTTAAAAGACTGCAAAAGTAATCACTCGTAAAATTAGAATAGGGAAGAGCAACTCACGACTGTGCTACAATTATTAAGTCACAACTGAGTAGCAGGCATCGGACAAAGGTTCCTGATTGCTTGGGGCCTCAGTTTGATCTTGCAAGCAGGTTTATGCTCTGCCTTGTATTCAGCGTTGTTGGGTTTGGGGTTTTGTTTTTGTTTTGTTTCACCCCCTTTTTATGTCCTCCAGACAGTGTGTTTGCTTAGGAGTAGGTAACTTAATTAGGGGCTAGAGGGCTTCAAGATCACCGCAGATGGGGACTGCAGCCAAGAAATTAAAAGACGCTTGCTCCTGGGGAGGAAAGCTATGGCAAATCTAGACATCATACCAAAAAGCAGAGACCTCACCCTGCCAACAAAAGTACTTATAGTCAAGGCCATGGTTTTCCCAGTTGCAATGTATGGCTGTGAAAGTTGGATGATGAGAAAGGCTGAGCACCAAAGAATTGAGGCCTTTGAACTCTGGTGCTGGAGAAGACTCCTACGAGTCTCCTGGACTGCAAGGTGATCAAACTGGTCAGTCCTAGGGGAGAGCAACCCTGACTGCTCTTTAGAAGGCCAGATCTTGAAGTTGAAACTCAAGTCCTTTGGCCACCTAATGAGAAGGAAGGACTCACTGGAGAAGAGCCTGATGCTGGGAAAGATGGAGGGCAAGAGAAGAAGGGGACGACAGAGAATGAGGTGGCTGGATGGAGTCACTGAAGCGGTAGGTGTGAACTTCAATGGACTCCAGAAGATGGTAGAGGACAGGAAGGCCTGGAGGAATGTTGTCCATGGGGTCACGATGGGTCGGACATGACTTCACAACTAACAACAATAACAGAGGGAGATTATGCAGTAAGAGCATTGCACTAAATGATACACAGGTAAATGTTTCTCCATGCTCTGGGATTTGCCTATTGGGTAAAGACACTGAGCTTGTCAGAAAGCTGACAGCCTGGGTTCAAGACTCAAGTTACATGTGGCTGAGCTCCCATTATTTGCCCCAGCTCTTGCCTATCTAGCATACAAAGCGAGTAGATAAATGGAAATGCACTGGAAAGCATGCAAATGCAAGTAGATAAGTGGTTTAAGTGCAAAGACCAGTTGTAAGTCACTTTTTTTCCCCATGCCATTGTAACTTTGAAAAGTTACTAAATGAATGGCTGTAAGTTGAGGGCAAATGGTACATCTTGACATATAAATAGGAAGTAGATTGAGATCTGCCTATTTAAAAAAAAGATGAACAAAGAAAGATAACAGACATTTAATTCAACCTGTATTGCATTTCTAACAATTTTGTATTGATGCTTTTCATTTCTTTATATTTTGTTAGATTTATGTCCTGTCTTTCCTGCAAAAGCACAGGCTGGCTTACAGAAGGACCACCTTTCATTTTATCTCTAGCAATAACACAACACTTAGACTTATATACACTTCATAGAGCTTTATAATCCACTCTAAGCAGTTTACAGAGTCAGGCATATTGCACCCCCCCCCAAACAATCTGGGTCCCCATTTTACTGACCTCGGAAGGGTGGAAGGCTAAGTCAACCTTCAGCTGGTCAGGATTGAACTCCAGGCAGTGGGTAGAGTCAGCCTGCAATACTGCATTCTAACCACTGTGCCATCATGGCAGATTAGATAGATAGATAGATAGATAGATAGATAGATAGATAGATAGATAGATAGATAGATAGATAGATAGATAGATAGATAGATAGATAGATAGATAAATAGATAGATAGATAGATAGATAGATAGATAGATAGATAGATAGATAGATAGATAGATAGATAGATAGATAGATAGATAGATAGATAGATAGATAGATGGGTGGATGGATGGATGGGTAGGCAGGTGGATGATAGATAGCAAGGAAAAAAATGGATCCAGGAAATTACAGACCTATCAGCCTGACCTCAATACCTGGGAACATTCTGGAAAAAATAATCAAACAACGAATCAGCAAACACCTAGAGGCAAACAAAATCACTACTAAAAGCCAACCTGGGTTTCTCAAAAACAGATCATGCCAAACAAACCTTATTGCATTCTTTGACCAAGTGACAAAATTAGTGGATCAGAGGAATGCTGTGGATATAATTTACTTGGACTTCAGTAAGACATTTGATAAAGTAGATCACAACCTACTACAGGATAAGATAGAAAAATGTGGGTTAGACAGCATCACCACCAGATGGATCCATAACTGACTGACTGGCCATACTCAGCATGTGGTCCTCATTGGAACTGCATCTACATGGAGGTAAGTGTGTAGTGGGGTGCCCCAGGGCTCTGTTCTGGGCCCAGTGCTCTTCAACATCTTCATCAATGATTTGGACGAGGGGATAGATGGGGAACTCATCAAATTTGTGGATGACACCAAGCTGGCAGGAATAGCCAACACTCCAGAAGATAGGCTTAAGATACAGGAGGGCTTGAACAGACTTGAACACTGGGCGCTATCTAACAAAATGAAATTCAATGGTGAAAAAAGTAAGGTTCTACATTTAGGCAAGAAAAACCAAATGTACAGGTATAGTATAAGGGGTACCTTGCTCAATAGTAGTAACTGTGAGAGGGATCTCGGAGTCCTAGTGGACAATCACTTAAATATGAGCCAGCAGTGTGCTGCAGCTGCCAAAAAAGCCAACACAGTGCTGGGCTGCATTAACAGAGGGATAGAATCAAGATCACATGAAGTATTAATACCACTTTACAATGCCTTGGTAAGGCCACACTTGGAATACTGCATCCAGTTTTGGTCACCACGATATAAAAAAGATGTTGAGACTCTAGAAAGAGTACAGAGAAGAGCAACAAAGATGATTAGGGGGCTGGAGGCTAAAACATATAAGGAAAGGTTGCTGGAATTGGGTATGTCTAGTTTAGCAAAGAGAAGGACGAGGGGGGCCATGATAGTAGTCTTCCAATATCTCAGGGGCTGCCCCAAAGAAGAGGGAGTCAAGCTATTCTCCAAAGCGCCTGATGGCAGGACAAGAAGCAACGGATGGAAACTAATCAAGGAGACAAGCAACCTAGAACTAAGGAGAAACTTCCTCACAGTTAGAACAATTAACCAGTGGAACAACCTGCCTCCAGAAGCGGTGAATGCTCCAAACACTGGAAGTTTTTAAGAAGAAACTGGACAGCCATTTGTCCAAAATGCTATAGGGTTTCCTGCCTGAGCAGGGAGTTGGACTTGATGACCTCCAAGGCCCCTTCCAACTTTTTTATCATCATCATCATCATCATCATCATCATCATCATCATTATTATTATTATTATTATTATTATTATTATTATTATTATTATTATTATTATTATTATTATTATTATATCCCACTTCACAGTGCTTTACAGCCCTCTCTAAGGACTTTACAGAGTCATCATCTTGGCCCCAACAATTTGGGTCCTCATTTTACCGACCTCAGAAGGATAGAAAGGTGAGTCAACCTTGAGCAGGTCTGGACTGAACTCCATACAGTGAGCAGAATCAGTCTGCAATACTGAATTCTAACCACTGTGTCATCATAACAGGTAGATAGATAGACAGACAGACAGACAGACAGACAGACAGACAGTACTTAGACCTGTATATTGTTTCACAGTGCTTTACAGCCCCTCTCTAAGCAGTTTACAGTCAGCCTATTCCCCCCAACAATCTGAGTCCTCATTTTACTGACCTCGGAAGGATGGAAGGCTGAGTCAACTTTGAGTCGGTCAGGATCGAACTCCTGGCAGTGGGCAGAATTAGCCTGCTAATTCTAACGTACTGCATTCAAACCACTGCACCCTCATGACTCCTAGCAAAACAGTGTTATGAGGTGGGAGGGGCTGAGATACATCCAAATTCACCCAGGTGACTTTGGTTGAAGATGGATTAGAAGTAGAAGTAGATTAGGTGTCGCCAGTCCCAATCCAATATCTTTGTGACTACATCTTATTTTCTCAGTGTTGCAATTCCTTATTACATTAAAATATTTCAACCCAATTTAGATCAATAATGTTTGAGTGATTTTTCTATGCAAAGTTTTTTTTTCCCTGATTGCAAGGTAATTTTTTTTTGCTTTTCAATCAATAACCAATATGTTAATTAAAACAAAGCTCCCTTATGATTGTTTCATTCTATCTTATATGAAGTAATCCTTGTCATAAATGTCCTACCTATATAATTCTGGAATCTTTTGGAGTGGGCAACTATAATAAATCTAAATAATATTAATATTATTTTGATAGGAATGCACAGTAAATAGCGAATATCATTTATTTAAAACTGAACACCCTTCCAGAACTGCAGGAAATATTTTGTCTTAGCTGTAATTCTCATGTAGGCTTTCATCTGAAGCAACATCACACTTTTTTTCCCCCTCTAAATGAACATTTTGTATGGTGCCAAAGCAGGCCTCCGTGTACTGCCTTCCTTGTAAAAATAAATATGCTCTGAATAATTTGCATTGCCTACAGAAAACATGGTAATTCTTTGCACTCCGTTTCCAACATAAGAATGGTGTTCTGCTGGCAAGAACACTTCTCCTAACTTTTATTGAAGCTCCATTATGACTATTTTCCTTTTTGTTGAAGGATTAAAAAAAAAAAGAACTGGCTAAATATGCAAAAGGAGAAGAGAAGAGAAGAGAAGAGAAGAGAAGAGAAGAGAAGAGAAGAGAAGAGAAGAGAAGAGGAGAGAAGGAGGAAGGAAGGAAGGAAGGAAGGAAGGAAGGAAGGAAGGAAGGAAGGAAGGAAGGAAGGAAGGAAGGAAGGAAGGAAGGAAGGAAGGAAAAAGGAGAATGTGGGAAAAGAAGAATCTAGGTGCTAATGTGCATTCCTTTCAAAGGAATCCATAGGTAGTCCTCACACTTATGACTGTTGCAGCATCCTCACAATCATCATCATCATCATCATCATCATCATCATCATCATCATCATCATCATTATTATTATTATTATTATTATTATTATTATTATTATTATTATTATTATTATTATTATTATTATTATTATTATTATCCTTCTCATCTTTTTTGTTACCTCCTCTTATTTGTATCATTATGATTATTATTACTCTGTTGCTTTGTATGTACATTAAGAGCTTCTGCACCTAGACAAATTGCTTATTTGTCTAATTGCATCTGGTCAAATTAAGCATTTTATTTTGTTAGATTTTGTTCCAATCCATTCCATTCCATATTTTCTATTCTATTCTGTTCCATTCCATATATTCTATTTTGTTCTGTTCCATTCTCTTCCATTTCATATATTCTATTCTGTTCTGCTCTGCCCTGTTCTGCTCTGCTCTGCTATACTATGCTATGCTATGCTCCATTATGTTCCATTCCATATATTCTATTCTATTCTGTTCTATTCTGTTCCATTCCATTATATTCCATTCCATTCCATATTTTCTATTCTATTCTATTCTATTCTATTCTATTCTATTCTATTCTATTCTATTCTATTCTATTCTATTCCATTCCATTCCAATAGCTGGCAACCATTCATCTCCTGTTTCAACTTTGTAGTACTGGGTTTATTTTTTTTTCTTTGTTTGTTCTGGATAGGCATGTGTGGGTAAGGAAAACAAGGTTGTTGAAGCTGCAGATGAAAATATCACCAAGCCACCCATTCCTGGGTGATTTTTAATCTTTTCATTTTTTAAAAAAAATGGACACAATCTAGAAAACAAAGAATCCATCTCAACAATCAACTGTACACTTAGAAAATAAAAAGATTTGTGGATATAATCTGGAGCTTCACTTACAAGTGCACAACAAAGAAAGATCAATAGCAACAGAGGTGACAGAAAGTTTTTGGGGAGTAGAAATAGATGATGATAATGATGAAATGTAGAAGCACCTGAGTTTCTATTTCTACAACACAGAAATATTGGGATGAGCCATGCCTATGGTTTACTTATTTGTTCATTTCCCACCTTTATTATTTTTACAAATGACTCAAGGCGGAGTCCTAGTGGATGATCACTTGACTATGAGCCAGGAATGTGCAGCAACAGCCAAAATGTTAATATAATCCTGGGTTGTATAAATAGAGGCATAGAATCAAGATCATGCAAAGTATTAGTACCACTTTATAAAACCCTAGTGAGGCCACATCTGGAATACTGCAGCCAACTTTGGTCACCATATCACAAAAAAAGATGTTGAGAGTTTGTAAAAAATTCAGAGAAAAGCAACTAAGATGATCCAAGGCCTGGAGGCTAAAACATACGAAGAACGGCTGCATGACTTGGGTTTGGCTAGTCTAAAGAAAAGAAGAAATAGGAGAGACATGATAGCAGTATTCCAGTATTTGAGGGGCTGCCCCAAAGAAGAGGGAGTCAAGCTATTCTCCAAGGTACCTGAAGGCAGAACAAGAAAGAATGGATGGAAACTGATCAAAGAGAAAAGCAACCTGGAATTAAGGAGAAACTTCCTGACAGTGAGGACAATTAACCAGTGGAACAGCTTGCCACCAGAAATCATGGGAGCTCCATCACTGGAGGTTTTTAAGAAGAGACAGGACAGCCACTTGTCTGAGATGGTATAGGTTCTCCTGATTGAGCAGGGGGCTGTACTAGAAGACCTCCAAGGTCCCTTCCAGTTCTATTCTATTCTAAACATATCCATTACAAACCTTCCTCGTCCTATTTTCCCCACAACAACAGTCTGTGAAGTGGGTTGTTCTGAGAGAGATGCATTGCTCCAAAGTCAGCCACTTGGATTCCTTGCCTAAGGTGGGACTGTAACTCACTGTCTCCTGGTAATTGGCCCAAAGTCACCCAGCCAGTTTTCATGCCTAAGGCAGAACTAGAACTCACTGCCTCCTGGTGATTGGCCCAAAGACACCCAGTCGATGTTCATGCCTACAGTGGGAGTAAAACTCATCACCTTCTGGTGATTTGCTCAAAGCCAGCCACCTGGATTCCCTGCCTAAGGTGGGACTAGAACTCACTGTCTCCTGGTAATTGGCCCAATTTGCTTTCATGCCTAAGGTGTCATGCTTCCGACAGATGGAACTTTTCAAAAGAAATTTGAGGCATTGTTTCTCTTAAAGAATCTTTTATCTGAGTAGCATAATATCGGCACTAACACATTGGAAGCCAAAAACTGAATTCCCCTCCCCTGGGCACATAGTATCAAAACACAATTCCCTCCTCCAATTAACCATCATAAATCACAATCCCCAATTAGCTTGAAGTGTGGGCTTCCTCTCCAGTTTTCCAGCCCACCAATTCTTTATCAGCTCTGGGCTCAATAACCTTGATACTCATGCTAAGTTTAGTGTTGTTATGTCTAGCTAGACTCTCATTCACATCCCCCCCAGCATCATCTAACTCTAAAAGTGAAAGGGAAAAAGATGGCTACATTTCCATCTGTTGTCAATGCAGAACATCCGATGTTAGCAGCGTTGACATAAGGCAAGACTAGAACTCACTGTCTCCCGCTATCTAGCCTTGTGTTTTAGCCACTAGACCAAACTGGGTCTCTTATGACAATAGTTTGGTGAGATCACCCAACATACGAAAGCCAGTTTGGTTAGGATTAATTCCAGATTCACAACTGGAATTAATCAGTTTGCAAATCCTAAGTATGGCTGAGCTTGGTTGTTTTCCTGCAGATGTTTCATTACTCAATTAGCCCTGATGACGTTACCTAGATGGGTAATGAAACATCTCCAAGAAAACAACCCATTTCAGAGAGCGCCAAGAACCCTACCTATCCTATTCAGGATATCGCTGAAAATGAAATTAACAACAACAATTGCTAAGATTTTCCTGCTACCATATTGTACTGTATAATGACTTGCTTCATGTCCGAAGTCTTTTAAGAAAAAAATAAATAAAACTCAAGTTGGGGGGGGGGGGAGAAAAGAAAAAAGGCAAAAGAAAAATGGCAAGACATTAGCTATTTCTCGATAAATTGTATGGTTTATATATAAGCCTTCAAAAATGGCACCTCGGCCAATAACTTCCCTCAGTGTGATCCATTGCTTTTCAGAGCCAGCCTGCTGTACATAATTGTGTATATATTAATACACTGTAATAGATCATTGCTCTATATGTCTTGCAGTCATAGTTAGTAACATATTCAGAACATTGTTAAAGCTTATTCTTCACTGGAATGATTCACATAAAAAACCCAAGTTGGTTGCATGTGATTATTTCATCAGACTGGGGAGTTCTGATCTATCTTTCATGAACATATATATATATATATATTTAAAAAGTTTCTAACTTTAATTAAAGATAGCACAATAAGGAGCGGGTGGGAGGGGAGGAAAAGGGAAATAATATTTATTTCTGGGAGTTAAAGCTTGGGCACTAAAGCAGAGTGAGAGAAAGCCATGTTTCAATAGTGAGACACTCACTTCTAGTTGGCAAAAATAAATGGAAAAGTAGGAAACAATGACAATTTATTGTTATGCCATTTATTTTTTGTACACAAGCATGGAAGTTCTCCTGCTGCTGTAGCAGCTGATAGACAGAGAGATATATAGGTGATAAAAAGATAGATAGACAGACAGACAGACATACAGACAGACAGACGGATGGATGGATGGATGGATGCATGGATGCATGCATGGATGGATGCATGGATGGATGCATGGATGGATGGATGGATGGATGGATGGATGGATGGATGGATGGACGGACGGACGGACGGATGGACGGATGGACGGACAGACAGACAGACAGACAGACAGACAGACAGATAGATAGATAGACAGATAGACAGAAAGACAGGCAAGCAGGCAGGCAGGCAGACAGAGACATAATAGATAGATAGATATATGGTAGATATAAGTAGAGAGATAGTAGAGACAGATGATAGATGATGGATGGGTGAATGGATGGATAGATAGATAGATAGATAGATAGATAGATAGATAGATAGATAGATAGATAGATAGATAGATAGATAGATAGGCAGGCAGGCAGGAGGCAGGCAGAGACATAATAGATAGATAGATATATGGTAGATATAAATAGATAGAGAGATAGTAGAGACAGATGATAGATGATGGATGGGTGAATGGATGGATAGATAGATAGATAGATAGATAGATAGATAGATAGATAGATAGATAGATAGATAGATAGATAGGCAGGCAGGCAGGCAGGCAGGAGGCAGGCAGAGACATAATAGATAGATAGATATATGGTAGATATAAATAGATAGAGAGATAGTAGAGACAGATGATAGATGATGGATGGGTGAATGGATGGATAGATAGATAGATAGATAGATAGATAGATAGATAGATAGATAGATAGATAGATAGATAGATAGATAGATAGATAGGCAGGCAGGCAGGCAGGCAGGAGGCAGGCAGAGACATAATAGATAGATAGATAGATGGTAGATATAAATAGATAGAGAGATAGTAGATATAGATAATAGATGATGGACGGGTGAATGGATGGATGGATATATAGATGACAGTATTTGATAGTTACCATCTGAAGTAATATCCGAAGCAGAACATTCAGACTCAGTCATAGTTTTGTTCTATATAGTATCAACCTTATGAACTTAAGCTTCCTCTTTCCACTATATAACCAAGATGGACAGTGATTAATATATGTATTTATAGGTAAGGGTGTAAGTATATACATATGTTGCATATAATATGTTTATATGTGTGTTGTATATGTGTACACTTTTGAGAGGAGGCAACATAATTTCATTTTTAATATGGGCCAGTGAGTTCACCTAAAAAATGACAATAAAGGTTATACTACGATAGATCAGTGGTTCTCAACCTGTGGGTCGGGACTCCATTTGGGGTCGAACGACCATTTCACGGGGGTCGCCAAACAACGCAGTCCGCCATTTTTTCCCCTTTTCCTTAGCTGTGCTACTCCCTTTTATTCTATTGGCTTTTGAAAGCCAATAGAATAGACTCTCTTGAATAGAGTCTAATTCTATTGGCTTTCCAAAGCCAATAGGAATTGTCCAGGCTGTCTCTGCCCTGCTGAGCCCGCCAAAAGTCCCATTCTGCAAATGGTGCTGCACCAGTTGAGTAGTCCTCGACTTACAACTGGTTGAGTAGTCCTCGACTTACGACCGGTTGGGGGTCGCAGCATTAAAAAGGTTGAGAACCACTGCAATAGATAGATAGATAGACAGACTTAGAAAGAGAGAGAGAGAGAGAGAGAGAGAGGGAGGGAGGGAGGGAGAGAGAGAGAAGTAGATGGTAGATACATAGATAAACAAGCAGACTGACATCAGACTACCCAGAGTTATCTGTAGTAAGATGAGTGGCCAATAAATTTTAAAAATAAATAAAATGAAAATAAAATCAATTATATTTCTATCAGTCTTTAAACATTTTAAACCATTTCATATTAGATATGGGGTTTTCTGTATCAATCATTACCACAGTATTTTAGCAGCCTCATGGTTTATAGTGGATTATGTGGTTCACTATATTTATTTGGATATACCTTCATTGGTCCATTAAGGGTACAGGATTTAATTACTTACAAAAAGTAAGGTGATCAAGACTCTTGGCTCACATTCTTTTGTTGTAACAGAACTGGGCAATCTCCTTTCTAGTGTTTCAAGGAAGAATCATTTAATTGCATGATGCAACCTGACCACATGGATTTTCTAGAAATTATAGCAAAAGAGAAAAAGTCTCCTGTGGAAACTGTATAACTCTACACTTCCATTTTTGTTTGGTAAAAAAAGAAAAGCCTTGAGGTCTGGATATTTCACATGGTTTCAAAAGTAAGGTGGAATTTTTTTACTCATTGTTGAAGAAGAGATGGTATCTGGTATCTGGTAATGATAATGATAGTAATAAAGTTGGAATAATACAGTTGGAGGTCTTCCAGTTCAACCCCCTGCTCAGGCAGGAAACCCTATATCATTTGAGACAAATGGTTGTCCAATCTCTTTTTAAAAAACTTCCAGAGTTGGAGCATTCACCGCTTCTGGAGGCAGGTTGTTCCACTGATTAATTGTTCTAACTGTCAGGAAGTTTCTCCTTAGTTCTAGGTTGCTTCTCTCCTTGATTAGTTTCCATCCGTTGCTTCTTGTCCTGCCTGCAGGTGCTTTGGAGAAGAGCTTGACTCCCTCTTCTTTGGGGCAACCTAGAACTAAGGAGAAATTTCCTAACGGTGAGATCAATCAACCAGTGGAATGGCTTGCTTCCAGAAGTTGTGGGTGCTCCATCGCTGGAAGCGTTCAAAAAGAGACTGGACAAACATTTGTCTGAAATGGTATAGGGTCTCTTGCTTGAGCGAAGGGTTGGATTAGAAGACCTCTAATGTCCCTTCTAACTCTGTTACTCTGAAATTTCTCCTTAGTTCTAGGTTGGTTCTCTCCTTGATTAGTTTCCATCTGTCACTTCTTATCCTACCTTCAGGTGTTTTGGAGAATTGGTTCACCTCCTCTCCTCTATGTCAGCCTCTCAAGTACTGGAAGGCAACTGTCACATCACCTGTAGTCCTTCTCTTTGTTAGACAAGACATATCTGTTTCCCTCAATAGTTTGCGGCATGTTTTAGCCTCCAGATTCTATTCCACTCTTTAGCTTTTCTCTTACATGTCCCACACTAAGTTTACACCAGAAGAGCTGTTTAGGCCAGCACTTCTCAGCCTCAGCAACTTTAAGATATGTGGACTTCAACTCCCACAATTCCCCAGCCAGATCATTGAATCCAATTTTCTACTCAGTAGGGTAGTCTATATTGAAACATCTCTGACATGCGTTATCATCAGTGCTGCAAGCCAGGGAGAGTCCCTTAACAGATGGAGGCAATGTATAAATTTCATAAATAATTAAAAAGTAGAAAATATGATTGAGTAGCATCTTCTCGGACGCAACTAGTGAAAGAGAATTCATCACCCCTCTAAGGAATTGATTCTAAACAATTTCCTGTTTTTTAAATATCTGTTTTGTTATTCTTGAGTCAATGTTATCTCACATCCCTCACCCATAATGATTTTATGTTTGTGTAGTATTATGGACTAGAAGACCTCCAAGGTCCCTTCCAACTCTATTTGTAATGTATTGGCCACAACTGTTTTAAATCACTTGCTTAATGTCTGACCTACATTGCTGTACTGTTTAACAGTTGCTGTTACTGAAAGGCAGACTGGCTGTCTCCAAGCTGATCATGAGATTTGGGGTGGGGAAACTGTTACTTTAAACCTATTGGTTGCCACCTAGAGGCTAACTGTATAAATAGCTGTGCAGCAGCCTTTAGGGCTGCTTCTGTTCTGAGTTAGTAAACTTGTTGTTGTTATTTCAACATTCTGCCTCGTTCAATGCCTAACGAACCAAAGATATAACACTGTTATTCTGAAAAGTCTCAATAATATAATCATTCCCCATTCACAATCAAAAGAAAAGCAGAAAAAAACTGGCAACCATTTTTACTTCCGAAGAAAAAAATGGAAGACAAGAAGTGATCATATATTTTAATTTTCTCTGCTTGTTCCTTTTGTGAATGAACACACTCTTGCTGACTGGTGTTTGTCTCATCTTTTCTTGCATTTTTTTTTAAAAACACAGCATTAAAGACAGACCATGTAAGTGACTAACATCAACTCTGCTGGATTTTGGCAGCTTTCAAAAAACAGGGGCATAAATTATTTTTAGTTTTGTATTCTTTGAAATCTCTTCCTTTCCTTTCCTGGAAGGAACAGGTGTGACAGAAGCCCGAATGCTTGAAATCAATCAAATTAAGCAAAGAACTGACTCAAAGGGAGCATATAAATTAAAGTTGGAGAGAGGAATTAGTAATGGATGCAGAGATCGTATTAGTGTCTTGAAGGAGGAGCTGTCCAACTTTCCATTAATCCACTGAAAATAAAGGACAGTAAAACAAAGCTATGGCATTTCCCACTTTCTTTATTTCAAATGTTCTTAACTAGCTATCATAATGCCAGAGGGGTGGAGCAAAATAAAATAAAATAAGTAGGAGAATAACATTTTATCTGCTCCAAATACTGTGAGTATAGATGTGCAATTACATCACCAGGGCAGGAAATGCTACAAGAAAAACAATATCGGTGAGGAAGCCTACATTTCACTGAGGACTATTCAACCTGTGAATGAAAAATGGAAGCTCTCTCTAGCCATCTTCTACAGAAAACATAATAAGCCAAATTTCCTTGTGTCCCCATAGATTTTTAGAAGAGGACTAAGCACCAGTTGGACTCTATGTCTACATTGTAGTTATTGTGAGTTTTCTGGAAGCGAAAGAGCCCATATTATCTCTGTTTGTTCTCAAGAGGGTTTTTGGTAGATTTCTTTGCCTCCAAACATTTGGAGACATCCTTTTGTTCTTCTCTTTCTTCCTCTCCTTCTCCTTCTCCTTCTCCTTCTCCTTCTCCTTCTCCTTCTCCTCCTCCTCCTCCTCCTCCTCCTCCTCCTCCTCCTCCTCCTTCTGCCAATGCAACATCACAGTCCATACCTGCACAAAGCAGTGGGGCTTGGACCACGATGCACCATCTACCATTTTGCCTGAATTTACTCCCTCTTCAGCAGATACCCCTGTTAGGGAGGCAGGTGACAATGTATAGCAGCCAAGTGACAAACCAATTGAGTATAAGGTTCCAGAGATGTCAGGAGGTCTTTGCTGGACATAAACCTTAGTGGATACAGAACAATTTGCATCCCCTGAAGCTTTCAGTATCAAAAAAATACTTCTAAATCCAAGGGAAATTTGCTAGAAGCAGGAGGGGGGAAAACACCAATCAGAATCAACTGCAGAAAACAACTTAAGAAATAGAGTGCTCCCAGTTCAGTACATTTTAGTCCTCTTGAGAAAACCTATCGATTTTCTTTCTTTCTCACTGCTAGAACTGCTGAATACCTTAGGGATAGGAGGTAAAGGGAGAGAGATTGGATTCCTTTTTCATCTTATTTGGATCCAACCACCATTCCAGACCTTTGTGCCCCCTGGTTCATGCTGGTTCAAGGCCAATGCTGTTTTCCAATCACTTTTTTCCTGGAGAGATTGGAAAAAGAGAGAGAAGAAAACCATTGCCCAATTTCCTCTCCTTATCACTAGCCATAGCTGCCTTCAGTTCGGTGCCGAAGACCCTTGGGGTCCATATCGTTCTTCCAGGAACCACCAGATACTCAGTGATAGCATCCAATCACTATCTCGCTCGTTAAGATGGCAATTGCCAAGCACTTCCCAGAATACAGTAACAAAGTTGGAGGGGACCATGGGGTCTTTAAGTCCTATCCCCTGGTCAAGCAGAAAGCCCTATCCCATTACAGACAATTGTCTGTCTCTTCTTGAAAACCTCCAGTGATAGAGCATCCACAACTTCTGGAGGCAGGCTGTTCCACTGTTTATTTGTCCTCACTGTCAGGAAATTTCTCCTTAGTTCTAG
The DNA here is from genome assembly GCA_039797435.1 of Crotalus adamanteus. Taxonomy (NCBI): domain Eukaryota; kingdom Metazoa; phylum Chordata; class Lepidosauria; order Squamata; family Viperidae; genus Crotalus; species Crotalus adamanteus. The sequence continues at coordinate 279,477,053 of CM077919.1, read as the reverse complement.
GTTGCTTCTCTCTTTGGTTAGTTTCCATCCGTTACTTCTTGTCCTGCCCTCTGGTGCTTTGGAGAATAGGTTGACCTCCTCTTCTTTGTGCCAGACCCCCAAATATTGTAATACTGCTACCATATCACCCCTAGTCCTTCTTTTCATTAAACTACAAATACCCAATTCCTCCAACCGTTCCTTGTATGTTTTAGCCTCCAGTCCCCTAATCATCTTTGTTGCTCTTCTCTTCACTCTTTCTAGAGTCTCAATGTCTGTTTTTATATCATGACAACCAAAACTGGATGAAAATGGAATGAAAGTTCCCATTGCAGCTTTCTCTATTACGCCACCTCTCTGCCCTCCGGCCCCCTCACAGCCACCTCTTTGCAAGTGATAAATGAAAGGAAAGCTCACAAATGGGATGTACCAACAGAAGAGGTTAGACAACAGCTTGATAAACTAAACAATAGGAAGTAATAGGGGCCAGATGGTGTCTATTTACTCAAGAGTTCCGAAAGAAATCAAGTATGAAATTGCACAACTACTAACGGCAGTGTGTAGCCTACCAGTAAAATTAGCCTCTGCACCAGAGGCCTTGAAAGTAAAGCTAATGTAAGACCAATTTCATAAAAGGCACTAGAGATGATCCTTGAAACCACAGGTCAATGGGCTCAGCTTTTAGTGTACAAGCAATTCAGGAGAAATTAAAATTAAGAAATGGAATTATTGCTCCTCTAGATCAACAAGGAGAGGGCTGATCGGACCCATCCGAATCAAGGGAATGTTTGCCTTTGACTTGCATTGGATCTGGATGGTACCCAAGATATTATGGAAATGTCAATGTGTGGTTTTACACAGCAAGTCTTGCCTCATCAATCTCTTACAAACCTTTGAGAGTGTCAGCACAATCCAGGTAAAGGTGAGCAGCTCTGAAAAGCATTGGGGTTTTCTAAAAGTCCTTGAGAACTTTCTCAAATCAAAGCAAGGCAGCAAAGCTCCTAGGTTTATGTGGGATATAAAAACCAGTGATTCCAGAGATGAAGATTTCCTCAGTTGCCCTTATATGAAAATTGATAAAGGCGAGGTGGGTCTCTAGCTGGCAATGGTTCCTATAAGAAAAGGATTAGCAAAATGACAGCTATGCTGTCACCTGAGCTGCATATTTTAGGAATGTGGGGATAGTATTTGAAATAAGGATGCAATATCTGATATGAGCATATAGCTACCTAGTTGGGTAATGAAACATCTGCAAGAAAACAACCAAGCTCAAAGAGTATTAAGGAATCTACAGTCCTCCTCCTCCTCTTCCTCCACCACCACCACCACCACCACCACTTCCTCCTCCTCCTCCTTCTCCTCTTCTTTCTCCTCCTCCTCCTCCTCCTCCTCCCCCTCCCTTCTAGCACTGATGATGATTCCTACTTGGATAATGAAACATCTGCAAGAAAACAATCATGCTCAGAGAACATTAAGGACTCCACAGTCATCCTGCTCCTACTTCTCCTCCCTTTCTCCTCTTGTGCTGATTTACTTTCATTGTACCTGCGGACAAGACAAGAAGCAATGAGTAGAAGCTCCTCAGAGTGAGATCCAACCTTGAGGGAAAAAATCCCTGGCAGTGAGAACAATGAATCAGTGGAATGTTTTGCCTCCAGAAGTGGTGGGTGCTCCATCCCTGAAGGTTTTCAAGAAGACCCTGGACAGCCATTTGTCTGGAATGATACATAGTCTCCTGCCTTGACCAAGGGACCTCCATGGTCCCTTCCAGTCCTGTAATTCTATGATTCTGTACTGTATCTCAGCAAGTATTTTACTTAGCCTTTAGGTACTGTACTAAGGAGATTTCTTTAAAAGTGGGGTAGGAGTGAAGAAAGGAAATAAAATTTAATTTAAAGCCAGCCAAACTGGAAGTCCCAAAATATGTATCTGTCTTATGTTTTCTCCCTTCTGCTGCATCAAATCATACCATTTGAGAGCTATTTTAGGAAAGAACTTTTATTTTTTGCACTCTCTTGCAAAGTTTTCATCTAAATCCATTTCCTAGTTCTTGGATCTAGAGAGGCTTTTTTTTTCTTTGCTTCATTTTGTTTCTTCTTCATTTCATCCTTTCATTCTTTGCTTCTTCTTCTTTTTTTAGCCATTCCAACCTGGTGGGGGGTATTTTTGCACCATCCTTTTCCATTGCCACCCACCCACTGAACAAAAAGACGTTCTGACATAAAACAAGCTTATTAATTGCCTTTCAAAGTAATTTGTCATTTAGTCCTCAGCGTGAAGGGGAGAAACGATGGGAATTGGGTAAAAACGCCGTCAACATGCTTCAAAGTTTGTTTATTTAACACTTATTCCATTTATAGATCTCCACTCTGCTGACACACACAATGATTGCTCACAGTTTAGAAGTCTGGTTTACAGCTTAAGAGACGTGTTTTAAAGATAGGGGGGGGGGCAGAAACCGAAAGGGAAAAAAGAGAAAATCTGCTAGCTAAAGTGACATAAAACCTATGACTCTGAAAAAGCGGATATTTTCACTTTTGATCAACATCCTACAGCCCTTTCAAAAGCTAGAAGGATCTCTGTTTTGCTCTACATTGTTGGGGAAAAGGGGGGCCCTTGTTTTTCTCTAGTGTGTAATAAAGAAATCTGTCTTATTTATTTTTTTCCTCTTCTCTCCATTTTCATTCAATAGAATGAAAGTAAATTTTCTTTTCAAAATGCCTTTCCCTGTTAAAGAACTTTGGACAAATTGTCATTTCCCCCCTTTTTGCATTGATTATACGAGTGTCAAAGGCGTGTTTAGGTATTTTGTACCTACAACACACATAAGCTAGACACAGCAGCTAACTAGCTAACTAGATAGATTTTAAATTATTTATATTTTATTACAGTACTTTTATTTATCACCTTTATTATTTTTTTTATATAAAAAGTCAAGACAGCAAATATTCCTAATACTGCTCCTAGTTTCCACACAACAACAGCTCTGGGTTGAGAAAGAGTTACTGGCTCAAAGTCCTCCCAGCTGACTGCCATGCCTAAGGTGGGACTAGAACTCACTGTCTCCTTGTGATTGGACCAAAGTCCCCCAACTGGCTGTCATACCTAAGGTGGGAATAGAACTCACCGTCTCCTGGTGATTGGACCAAAGTCCCCCAACTGGCTGTCCTGCCTAAAATGGGATTAGAACTCACCGCCTCCTGGTAATTGGAGCAAAGTCCCCCAACTGACTGTCATGCCTAAGGTGAAACTAGAATTCACTATTTCCTTGTGATCTGCCCAAAGCCCCCCAGCTGGCTATCATGCCTAAGGTGGGACTAGAATTCACCATCTATTGGTGATTGGACCAAAGTTCCTCTCCCAGCTTTCAATCTCAAGGACTAAAATTCTATATTTTCTTGTTTTTAGCCTGTTGTCTTAACTACTAGAACAAAGATAGACAGATGACAGACAGGCAGGCAGACAGACAGTCTCTCTGTGACTTGAATGGAAGGATCTATGGATGTATGGATGGATGGATCAAAGGATGGAAAGAGGGAGGGAGGGAGGGATTATAGTCTTTTGTAATTGATTATTCCAAGGCATTTGCAGGAGTCTGTCCTGGGTATATTTTCAGCAGTGCTTGGTGGCATCCATAGGGGGTGTTATTCAACCAGGCAAGTTGGTGGCTGTAACCGTGAGATAATAACAATAATAATGATAAAGTTGGAAGGGACCTTGGAGGTCATCTAGTCCAACCCCCTGCTCAGGCAGGAAGCCCTATACCATTTTGGACAAATGGCTGTCCAGTTTCTTCTTAAAAACTTCCAGTGTTGGAGCATTCACTGCTACTGGAGGCAGGTTGTTCCACTGGTTAATTGTTCTAACTGTCAGGAAGTTTCTCCTTAGTTCTAGGTTGCTTCTCTCTTTGGTTAGTTTCCACCCATTGCTTCTTGTCCTGCCTTCAGGCACTTTGGAAAATAGCTTGACTCCCTCTTCTTTGGGGCAGCCCCTGAGATATTGCAACACAGCTATCATGTCCCCCCTCGTCCTTCTCTTCGTTAAACTAGACATACCCAATTCCAGCAACTGTTCCTTATATGTTTTAGCCTCCAGTCCCCTAATCATCTTTGTTGCTCTTCTCTGTACTCTTTCTAGATTCTCAACATCTTTTTTACATCATGGTGACTGATGCAGTATTCCAGATGTGGCCTTACCAAGGCATTGTAAAGTGGTATTAATACTTCACGTGATCTTGATTCTATCCCTCTGTTAATGCAGCCCAGCATTGTGTTGGCTTTTTTAGCAGCTGCAGCACACTGCTGACTCATATTTAAATGACTGTCCACTAGGACTCCAAGATCCCTCTCACAGTTACTACTATTGAGCAAGGTACCCCTATACTATACCTGTACATTTGGTTTTTCTTGCCTAAATGTAGAACCTTACTTTTTTCATCATTGAATTTCATTTTGTTACATAGCATCCAGTGTTCAAGTCTGTCCAGATCCTCCTGTATCCTAAGCCTGTCTTCTGGAGTGTTGGCTATTTTTGCCAGCTTGGTGTAGTCTGCAAATTTGGTGAGTTCCCCATCTATCCCCTCATCCAAATCGTTGATGAAGATGTTGAAGAGCACTGGGCCCAGAACAGAGCCCTGGGGCACCCCACTACACACTTCCCTCCATGTAGATGTGGTTCCATTGAGGACCACACGCTGAATACAGCCGGTCAGCCAGCTATGCATCCATCTGGTGGTGATGCTGTCTAACCCACATTTTTCTATCTTCTGAAGTAGTAGATTGTGGTCTACTTTGTCAAATGCCTTACTGAAGTCTAAGTAAATTATATCCACTGCATTCCTGTGGTCCACTAATTTTGTCAGTTGGTCAGATGCATGGCAATTACCTGAATGCATAAAAGAGGCAGGGCAGCTTGCTTGCCTCCTTTGATTCCTCCCCATGGATGCTTCTGGTGGTGTTCCCATTGTTATGACAGTGAGCCCTGCCCTTGAGAAACAGCTGAGAATGCTGTTCTCCTCTGGCTACACTGGGGAAGTCCAGTCTTCCCTTCTTTTCTGACCATCAGTTTGGTGACCCACTTGAAAAGTACATCTCAGAAGAAGAGAGTTGGAAGCAACCTTGGAGACCTTCTAGTTCAATCCGTGGCTCAGGCAGGAGACCCTATACCATTTTAGACAAATGGTTGTCCCATCTGTTCTTAAGCACCTCCAATGATGGAGCATCCGCAAGTTCTGGAGGCAAGTTGTTCCATTGATTAATTGTTCGCACTGTCAAGAAATTTCTCCTTAGTTCTAGGTCACTTCCATCCATTGCTTCTTGCCTTGCAGTCTGGTGCTTTGGAGAATAGATTGACTCCCTCTTCTTGGTGGCAGTCCCTTGGATATTGGAACACTGCTATCATGTTACCCTTAGTCCTTTTTATTAAACTAGACATACCTCATCCCTGCAATTTGTTCTTCATATCGCTTAGCCTCCGGTCTCCTCCTCATTTTGGTTGCTCTTCTCTGCATTCTTTCTGGAGTTTCAACCTCTCTCCCCAGTTCTGCTCTTTGGACTTAGTTCAGAAGAAAGCATCTGAAATAATTCTGCATTCCGGACATTATTGTGTCTCAAACGTTTGCCTTAAATGCCTATTGCACGAACCCCTGCCATCTATCGCCATCATCCCCTCCCATCAATTCCCGTGTAATTGATGTCAGCCCCGTCTGCCTGCCCTCCCCCTTCCGAAATGCATTTTATCTAGATGCAGCTGACAGTGTTCCCCAGCTGACCCAATCAGCAAGGCAATTGCTTTGTAATCCCTTTTTTTTATTATACTGTGTCATATTTCAATTAAAATGTCCCCACCAAAGGGCTCCTGTCGAAACCATCTCACCCTCCCCCCCCCCCCCGCTTCTGCCATCCACAACCCTTATTGACTGGAAAAAAATAACAAACAAGTGTAAATGGCATTTACAGCTCTTAATTGGTGTCATTAGCCATTCTTATTATTTAGCAGGACAATCGTTGCGCCTTTATGGGAATTTGGTGATGCACAGCTGCTGGGAAGTCATCAGAACTTAGAGACAAGTCATAAAACAGCTGAATGAATGACTTAGAGCCTCATCCATCAGCAAAAGACGTGGGCAGCTGGGCTCTCTCTCTCTTTTTGTGTGTGTGACTTGGGTTGCCATCACATTTCAAATGCCCTTATTTCCATCTGCAGTTTTATAAGGGGAGGAAATGACTTTTCCAGAAGAAGTCATTGCATGAACTCACAATGCACAGATGTATCTTTGATTACTCACTGACATGTTCCAGCAATTAAATTGAGGAAGTGTAAAGAACATAGAACATCAAACACAGAACAATAGGGCTGGGAGGGACAGTGGAGGTCTTTTAGTCCAACCTTGACAGGAGACCCTATACTAAGAGTAGGCAACCTTGGCTCTTTTATGACTCATGGACTTCAACTCTCAGAATTCCTGAGCCAGCAGCTGGCTCAGGAATTCTGAGAGTTGAAGTCCATGAGTCATAAAAGAGCCAAGGTTGCCTACCCCTGCCCTAGACCATTCCAGTCTCTTCTAGGAAACGTCCAGTGTTGGAGTGCCCACCTCCAGCACCTTCTGGAGGCAAATTGTTCCACAGATTAATTGCTCTCACTTTCAGAAAAATTTCTATTTAGTTCTAGGTTGGATTTCTCTTTAAGGATCTTCCACCTGTTACTTCTTGTCTTGCCTTCTGGTGCTTTGGAAAATAGTTTGACACACACACACACACCCTTCTTGGTGACAGCCCTTCAAGTATTGGAAGATTGCTATCATGTTGCTCTTACTCCTCTTTGCTAGACTAGACTAGGAAAATAAATTCATTGAATTTCCTGAATAAATCCCAAAATTGCCCCATGATCGAAAGGCAATTGATGGAACCACACTGCTGAAACTAAAAAAACGAGGAGTTGGTGAAACCTAACCCTATGCATGAGTCCATATAAACAAGTTCACTTTGTTATGGGAACTGCCTGCTTCAAATCCACACCTGTTAGGGTGTCCTTGAAAAGGTTTCAGGCTCCTGCGATCTTCAGCAAAATCGTAGAAGTTTCATTTCTCCATCTAACCCATTGTAAAGGCAAGTTGAAACGCAAAGGCATGTAGCTGCCAAAGTTTCATCCTTGACACTGTGTTAATCTTAGCAACTGCAGTGACACACTTAACAACAGTGGCAAGAGAGGTCATAAAATGGGGCAGAATTCACCTAACAACCATCTCACCCAGCAATGGAAATGTTGGGCTCCATTGTGGTCATAAGTGGAGGACTTACCTCTACCTTTTATTAGGATCCATCCTAACGGTTGTAAGTTGGGTACTAACTGTACTTCCTGGAATTGATTAGCTGGAATTGACAAATATGCATCTTAATATCTCTGGATTCAAAAGCAGATTCTTCCATTTTGAGACTGAGCTGTGCACATTGTTGAGGTTGTCCATTCAGCCTCTATAATCAGTGTGGTCTGTTGTACCATGGAACATATATTATTTTATATGAAAAAAAAATGGAACTAATGCATTGAGATGCTGAGAAAGAAAGAAAAAAACAGGGAATAGCTGAGGCCAAGACAACAATTTCCTCTAAGATTCAAAGATAAAAGGCAAACCTGAGAACTGGCAGGATTTCCAGAAATGAAAGGACTCAATGTGCTAAAGTCATTGTGTCGAGATGAATAAGCAGAGGGGAAACAAGGACCCATTAATTGACATTATATTCAGAGCAGGCTCCCACCTGAGCAGTAAAAAGGACAAATCAAACAGAGGTTAGAAATTTGGATTTAGTAGGTAAAGAATGACCCCCGTCATGATGAAATGGTATAATATTTGAACATAGATTCCATGTGTGCCAATTCTACAGGTAGTCCTTGACTTACGACCAAAATTGGGACTGGGATTTCTATTGTTAAGCAAGGAGGCTGTTAAGTGACTCATGGCTGATTTTATGACCTTTTTTGCCCTGGTTGTTAAGTGAATCACCACAGTTAAGTGAATTATTGTGGTTGTTAAGCAAATCCGGCTTCCGCCGTTAACTTTTGTCAGGAAATTGCGCAGCCGGTGTCCAAATGGAATCAGAGATGCTGACGTGAACTTGCAGTTATATATAAAGAAATATATTTTACATCTCTATACACAGCAGACAAGATCATCAGGCGCATCACTACATCATGAGGTAAATTGTGAGGTAAATTTGAGTGCAGAAGGCAGACAGAAGAAAAAGGTGGGAAAAAAGGGAAACTCCCCCTCCACACCCACAGCAACCAATCACAGCACAGATTGCCTTATGCAGCGCTCTCCAAACAATAAACCACAACTATGTGTTCTGGCTCACTGCACAATGCCGCTGTTCCAGCTACTAAATTTAAATATCTTAACAACTTTGCTCATTGGAAGCCAGTGGGAAGGCAATTAATAGGATTCCGGGATGCTGCAATCATCATAAATACATGGAAACCTGAGAACTGGTACTGGCCAAGGACCTGAGTTTTGATCACATGATCACGGGAATGCTGGGATAGCTGGAAGTGCAAGGACAGTGGCATTGTAACTTTGAATAATCATCGTTACTCTTCTTGCATTCTGTTCATAGTCATTCAGGAAGGAAAGCTAACCCGACATCAAGCCTCTTCCCCGGTGTTAGCTTTCATTGTGCATGAACAATGAGCTGAGGTGGCGCAGCACTTAGAGTGCAGTACTGCAGGCCACTTTAGTTGACTGTTCAGCAGGTCAGCGGTTCAAATCTCACTGGCTCAAGGTTGACTCAGCCTTCCATCCTTTCGGGGTAGGTAAAATGAGGACCCAGATTGTTGGGGGCAATGTAAATATATATATACATTGCTTACTGGTGTACACCGCTTAGAGAGTGCTTGCACTTAAAGCGGTATATAAGTCTCATAAATAAATAAATAATAAATAAACAGCTGTCACCAAGACCAGAGGCTTCTCATCAAAGGAGTATCCATAATAAAAAATACCAATAGCAATAGCACTTAGACTTATATGGTGCTTCACAGTGCTTTACAGTGCTTAGTTTCTTGCCCCCAACAATTGGGGTCCTCATTTTACCAACCAAGGAAGTCATTCAGGAAAGGAAGGAAGCGAGGGAGGAAGGAAGGAAGGAAGGAAGGAAGGAAGGAAGGAAGGAAGGAAGGAAGGAAGGAAGGAAGGCTGAGTCAACCTAGTAGGAGGAATGTATGAAGGAGTTGGCAGTGAGGAAACACTTCCCCACAACTTACCACTCTGATGGCAAGCTGATAAATCTCTAAATATAGAGCTTTCCACAAATAAGAAAGGATCTATTGAATTTTAGTTATATGTCAGGAAGGTGGATGTGTCCCAGCAGGTGGCACCATCTCTCTAGCCAGCTGTGGTTGAACTCAGAAAAGCTCAGCCTCTTTTCCCTTAGGAAACATCTGGATGGAAGACCACCAGAAAAAAATAAACCAGGTCTTTTGGGAGGGTGTGAATCCATACAATATGTATATCATCTCTGATATAGATATACTTCTGATATACATGTATCTGATGGCAGGTGGACCAAGGCAGTTATAGAATGGATCCCACATACATACATACATATTTATCTTGAGTGTTTCTTGATGCACCCTGTTGGCCCAAATATGGGAGAAAGAAATCTTCTTTCTTGTTCTTTTTTCTTTTTTCTTTTTTTTTCTCTTTTGCCTGTATCAGCTCAATCCAGAGCCATCCACAGGCAGCAGTTGCCAACTGTGACATTATTTACATATACATTTTTAGATTCCTAACAAAGAATAAATATATATGTTTTCTGAGGTTTTTGCGGGTGTTTGTATGTAGGTCTTTGGTTATTTGGGTTTTCTCCTGCGTAAAATTGGAAGTGTCTTGGCAACATTTCGACAAAGTCCCATTCGTCATCTTCAGGCTGGTGTTTTCGGCTTTGTGCTCCTAGAAGCACGAAGGAGGGAGGTATCACAAAAGGCGGGAGGTATCACAAAAAATGACACCAGACCCACACTCACAAAAACCACACAGGATGTCACCACCACACATCCACGCAAAAAGCAAACCCAAAGCCACACCGATGATAAGGCACGACCACAAACCAGAAGCCAGACCACAGCTGTATCATTAGCCACTTTAAACCCCTCCAATCCATACATGAAGCAAACTGACACCCACCATGAAGATGAGGCATGACCACAAACGCGAAGCCAAAAAATAGCAATGCAGTTCACCATTTTAAAGCCCCCTGAAACTCAGACTAACCTGAGCACAACAAAGCCCCCACCCAAACAGAACACTCCCCCAGCCAATCAGAGCACAGCCAACCCCCCAGCCAATCAGAGCACAGCCAACCCCCCAGCCAATCAGAGCACAGCCAAGCTCCTAACCAATCAGAATACACCTCCATCCAATCAGAACACAGCCAAGCTCTCATCCAATCAGTTCATACACCCACTGGCAGTTAAAAGGAGGAAACAGCTACAATCACACATTGCTCCTAGAAGCACGAAGCCAAAAGCACCAGCCTGAAGATGACGAATGAGACTTCGTCGAAACATCGCCAAGACACTTCCAATTTTACGTGGGAGAAAACCTGAATAACCAAAGACCTACATATATATATATTCGGAGGTTTTCGCGGGTATTTGTATGTAGGTCTTTTGTTATTTGGGTTTTCTCCCGCGTAAAATTGGAAGTGTCTTGACGACGTTTCGACAAAGTCCCATTCGTCATCTTCAGGCTGGTGTTTTCAGCTTTGTGCTTCGAGGAGCAATGTGTGGTCTTAGCTGTTTCTTCCTTTTAACTGCCAGTGGGGGTATGAACTAATTGGTTCTGGTTCTCTGGTTCTCTGAAATATAAAAAGTAATGGATGGAAACATATGAAAGAGAAATCCAACCTAGAATTAAGAAGAAACTTTCTGTCAGAGAGAATAATTAACCAGTAGAAAGGCTTGCCTTCAGAAGTTATGGGTGCTCCATCACTGGAGGCTTTTAAGAGACTGGACAGCCACTTGTCTGAAATGGTATAGGGTCTCCTGCTCAAGGTTGAACTAGAACAGGGCTTTTCAACCAGTGGTATGGGTACCACTGTGGTACATTGGCGCCTAGCAGATGGTACGCAACCATCCTAGAAAAGTGGTAGTGGGGGAGGGGAATGAGATGAACTGGTGGCAGCACCGCACAAGCCTGAACGAGAGATGGTTGGAGCTGCAGGGCTGTCAGGGCTCAGTGGAAGCACCAGGATCAATGCCAGGCTCCAGCTGGAGCTCGGCGCTAATCCTGGTGCTTCTGCTAAGCCCTGAAGAAGCACCAATCAGCTGGAAAACAGCACTGATCCTGGCACTTCTGCTGAGCCCAGAAGAAGCACTGATTCAGCTGGAATGTTGCAGCATCTCCAGGGTCTTGTGATTTACATCCAGATGCTTGGCAACTGATTCATATTTATGACGGTCACAGTGTCCCAGGGTCATGTAAAGTGACCAAAACCTGCTGCAACCACCTAGCAGAGAGGGGGAGAATAAAAACCAAACACCCCCCACCCCACCCCCGCTGCCAATCCTCAACAAAAATGCTCACAACAATGAAAACCTCGGACAGGAGGAAGAGCATCGCTGGGTGGGCAGGCAGGTGTCTTGCTCAGCTGTGGCTTGGAGGACACTTTTTTCAGTGCCATTGTAACTTTGAACAGTCACTAAGCAGACTGTTGTAAGTCGAGGACTACCTGTACTTTATCATTTTTTTCCTTTTTTGGGGGGGGGGGTCATCAAGTATTTGACACCTTGCTAGGCGACTGGTGGTACTCGGATATTGCCATATCCTAAAAGTGGCACAATGGGTGAAAAGGTTGAAAAGCCCTGGACTAGAAGACTGCCACATTCCTTTCCAACTGTGTTATTCTGTATTCTGTACATCAAACACACAAAACATATCATTGAAATATATTTGTGAAGTTGCTGAACAAAAAGCAAAGTGACAAATGTTCTAGTCCACTTTTCTAATACTAATAAAAAATGATGCTGAGACTCTAGAAAGAGTACAGAGAAGAGCAACACAGATGATTAGGGGACTGGAGGCTAAAACATATAAGGAAAGGTTACTAGAATTGGGTATGTCTAGTTTAACGAAGAGAAGGACAAGGGGGGACATGATAGCAGTATTCCAATATCTCAGGGGCTGCCACAAAGAAGAGGGAGTCAAGCTATTCTCCAAAGCGCCTGAAGGCAGGACAAGAAGCAACAGATGGAAACTAACCAAAGAGAGAAGCAACCTAGAACTAAGGAGAAATTTCCTGACAGTTAGAACAATTAACCAGTGGAACAACTTGCCTCCAGAAGCGGTGAATGCTCCAACACTGGAAGTTTTTAAGAAGAGACTGGACAGCCATTTGTCTGAAATGGTGTAGGGTTCCTGCCTGAGCAGGGGGTTGAAATCAATCACCTCCAATGTCCTTTCCAACTTTATTATTATTATTATTATTATTATTATTACTACTACTACTATTATTATTATTATTATTATTATTATTATTATTATTATTATTATTATTATTATTATTGATCATCACACAGTCAGCCAGATGTTCAGACTGGATTTGGCATTTTGTCTACCTATCGAGTCCTTACCCAGGACCTGGGATAGGCAGATGTGGATGTTTGATGGTATTATAGATATCGTTGCAAGATGGAAGCAGTTCCTAGTAAGGCCGCCTTTTGCAATTGACTAATAGTGAATTTGTCAATGCCAATGGTGTTCAAGTAGTGCTCCAGTTGTTTTGGGATTGCACCCAAGGCGCCCATGACTATTGGTACTACCCTTGCTTGCTTTTGCCACAGTCTTTCTATTTCTATTTGTAGGTCTTTGTATTTTGTTATCTTCTCCAGCTCTTTCTCTTCTATTCTGCTTTCTCCAATTATTATTATTATTATTATTATTATTATTATTATTATACTAATACTAATGTTGGAAGGGATCTTGGAGGTCATCTATTCCAACGCCCTGCTCAGGCAGGAAACTCTATGAGCCAATGGTTGGAATTCGTAAGTATCAATCCAGTGTCTATGTGGATTACTAGCTACAACCACTATTCTATCACTTTTTTTTTCATTATCACAATATCTGCCACAGGAAGTAGATGCAATCCCTTTCCAATGGTAGAACTGTCCCTGAACGACCAGGAAAAATAAATCCAGATTTCTGAATACTTTGAAAGGATGTTTTGAATGTTTTCACGGCCTTTCTCTCCTCGTTTTCCCACTTCACTTCTGGCAATGCTTCCCATTCTACATGTAGGAGAAGGAAGGACAAAACCTTCAGATGGAGTCAAAAGAGGAATCAGCCTAGATTCTCTACATAACCGCAAATGGATGAAATTCAACCCTTCTTGAATTCTGTGGACTAGAAACAAAATAGTTCTGACAGTGAATAGGAGGTTGGACCAGACCACCAGGAGCTTTTCCAACTCTACTGTTCTATAATATGTTGAGTAGATTTATGTGCATAGGCATTAGCAGTAATACATCAGTTTAATTGGAATTTCACATGTGGTTCTAGTCTTTGGTCCTTGACGCTACAACATCTTGGTGAGAAATCTCAAGCAATTCTTCATCTGAATGTGAGTATCTGAGCTTCTGTTCCCCACTTGGTTGGTAAAGGCAAGTTCCCCAAAACCCTCGCTCCAAAAGATGTTCTTCTAAACAGGGTTTCATTTTTTTTTTCCCTGCAGTTTTAATCTTCAAAGTCCTTAGGCAGCGATAAAAGTGACCACCTGCTGCCAGAACTGGTTCCCAAGCCATTGTGCTTGAAGCTTTGCTTCTTTTCAAATGGCTAGAACAACCAGGCAGACAAAGCGGTCATTAGAGATAGCAAACTGTGATCGGGATAGCATGGGAGCAATCTTTAGGGGGCGGAGGGGAAAGAGAGCAGAGAATGAATGACAGAAACGGAACAGCTCTGCCAAAGAATGGGGAGGTAGTACTGCTGTGTCTGTATTTACCATAAGATTATCATTCTTGTGTGTGGAATAGCTCCAGCTGGTCCCTCGGGAAAGTGGAACTCTTGACTCCGTTGAGGTTAATCAAACTTTTACTGAGAGAAAGTGGATGCAGGAAAGTCAGGGAGAATCTGAAGGTCCCGTGTGAAGCACAAATTAATTCTTTCACTTCCCCCAAACCCAGCCCAGCCCCCCCCCCCGACCAATGTGATGCCGCAAGGTTGTTTTGAGAATGCTGAGGTGCTGGGTAGATAACAGGTCACTCTGAAGGCACAACGGCCTTGGAACCAGGCTGGAACTGGCTGGGAAGGACTCGTCTTCATCTCGGAAGACAATGCCCCTCTCTAATTCCCAAGCAGTTACAACAAAAGCGAAAGCACGTGAAGAATGCCAGCAAACTTTATCTCCCCCCACAACTGAATGGCAGAACCCCAGGAGAGTGGGCCTGACAATATAGCAAGGTGAGCTGACAACAGTTTTGGATCCACTAATTCCTAATCAAATCATCATCATCACTGGCATCCTTCAGTCTTGAGAGACTATGGTATCGTACTCTGGAAAGAGGTCTTAAGGCAGCATCTGGTGTGGCTGAAAAGGCCAATTTGAGAATGGCAGTCCCTTCCACACTGAGGGCAGATACAATCTGTCCCCTGTCCAGCCCCCAGATTTTGCTGGTTCCAGGACTGCCTCTTTGTCTCAGCCTGCTGCACAAGTGTCTCTTCAAATTGGAGAAGGCCATGCTGCGTCTTTAGCCTCCAGTCTGAATGATCAGAGGTCACCAGCTATTAATGTCCATTCCCAAGGCTTTTAGGTCCCTCTTGCAGATATCCTTATATCACAGCTCATGTCTCTCTCTGGGGTGCTTTCCCTACACTAGTTCTACATACAGGAGATCTTTCGGAATCCGACCATCAGCCATTCTCATGACATGCCCAAGCCAGTGTAGACGTCACTGTTTCAATGTGTACATGCTAGAGATTCCAGCACATTCCAGGACTGCATTATTTGGGACTTTGTCATGCCAGGTGATGCCAAGAATACATCGGAGACAGCGCATATGAAAAGTGTTCAGCTTTCTCTCCTGCCGTACGTGAAGAGTCCAAGACTCACTGCAGTACAAAAGTGTGCTCAAGACACAGGCTCTATAGATCTGGATCTTTGTATGTTCTGTCAACTTCTTATTAAGCCATACTCTCTTTGTAAGTCTGGAAAATGTGGTGGCCGCTTTACCAATACGTTTGTTCAGCTCAGTATCTAAAGAGAGAGTGTCGGAGATAGTTGAGCCGAGGTACACAAAGTCATGGACACATCGAACCTAGCAGATTAGTAATAGATCAGCAAGGATTCCATCCCTTGTTTCAATAAGTAGCTCCTCCTAAATATGTCCATAGGGTAGATGAAGAAGACATCTGCCGTTGAAGTCCCAACCCTGTTTTTATGTATGCATCACCATTTATAGGTAGTCATCATTTTCATTACTGTGATTGCCATAAAGGATGCTGCTGACTGTCAATGCTTTCTACTCTACAGTTGAAATGAAAGCTAGAGGCAGACCTAAACTGGGTTTAACCTTTGAGACATACATTATTCCAGACTGGTTTCCCAAAAAAAAAATGTGGATGCCAAAACCAGACATTGGCTAGGACTAAGAACAAGTGATTGGAGCTGAATTTAATTTCAATTTTATAACAATAATAAAGAATAGGCGATACAATTGCTCTCCATGCAGGTCAACATCTTGTTCTGTTGCATTTCAAATTGTTCTTTTTGTACCAGTAGAATATTTGTACCTGTGGGTTTTTGGTACTCTCTGAGCTTGGCTGTTATTGTTTTGTTTTTTCCCCTGACATTTTATTACCCAACTAAGTATCATCATCAGTGCTAGAAACGAGTGAAGTTTGTTCTCTTCTATATACATGTGGATTGCCCTGTCAGTGTTGGTGGCAGTGTTCTTAGTGGTTCCTTAGTTAGACTATTGTTTATTGTTTGATTGCATGTCTGAGTTGGTAGTTCCTTGATTGGAATAGTATTTAGTGTGATTACTGGTCTACTGTTGATCTCTGTTTACCTGGGGGTTGATTGCTGGCAAAAAGGTTTTACAGTCTTTCTTTCCTATTTTTTTTTAATTTTTGATTATCTCTGTTGAAGGTTATATAGGCATTGTTTATCTCTGTGTGTCTGTTGATGGCTAATTTGTCACAATTATTTTTGTGACAAAACTGCATATATATGCCCACAATGAAGCCTCCTGTTTTCATCCTTAACATGAGTAGGAAACTACTTCCTTGTAGCACTCAAACTTCAGAGACACTTGCTGATTTTGGACATCATCTTGCAGATCTCTGAAAACCATAAATTAATTGTTCGGAATTTGCCCATTGTATCAGACATTGAAATATAGACTATACCAACAATCCAGGTTTGTGCAAAAGGTGATGCCATTAAAATATAAATAATCCAGGTGAAATATAACCAAATATAGATCATCATCTGAAGACAATTATCACGTTTGTCACAGCTAAATATTGGATGAATCCAGCACCTGACCACATATGGATATCAAGTTGAGGTTTGTAGGAATGTATATATTTCCCAGCATTATCTAACTTATATTACAGCTTATTCTTTATTGTATTACGTAGAACATATTGTGCAGTAAGTACTACCCTCCTAGCTCTGTGACTATTTTGTGTTACTTTGGGCCAACCCCATTTCATATATATTGTCCAGTTCTGGACATGGTACAGTACTTAAGAAAGACTTCTACAAACTGGAACAAGTTCAAAGCAAGAACAACAAAAAACATGATCAAGGAAGTAAAAATGAAGCCCTCTAAAGAAAGATTGAAAGAGCTAAACATTATTAGCCAAGAGAAAAGAAGATAGAAGAACGTCTTCCTAGCTTTTCATAAAGCTTTGAAGACCTGTGTCCCAAAGGTGCTTTTTCAGGAGGCACCTGGACTTTCTTGTTTTTCTTTGAAGACATTTTGCTTCTCATCTAAGAAGCTTCTTCAAGTCAGACTGGATGGTGGGGGAATGGAAGGATTTATATTCCTTGCAGACAGCTGATCATTTTTTTTTTCTTTTAGAGAGTCACTGAGGCCACTTCAAGGTTTACCTGTGTCCTCAGGGTCACCTGAGTAGTGCAAATGGGACACCTTTGGGACAAGCTTGACCTGGATGACTGAGAATCTCCTTAGACCTTTGAAGACCTGTCTTTTCTTTTCCCTTCTTCTCCTTCTAATCTAATGAGATCAAATGACTATATATTAGAAGTTTGACTTGGTGCTTTTAACATTCTAATGTTTTTTTTTTTATTTTATAGTTATATATTTGTTTTGACTTTTGATGGTTAGAAGATGGGTGATGATATAAACGTTTCAAATCAATACAACATGGTAGACTAATCAAGGAGAGAAGCAACCTGGAATTAAGGAGAAACTTCCTAACAGTGAGGACGATTAACCAGTGGAACAGTTCGCCTCCAGAGGTTGTGGGTTCTTCACCACTGGAGGTTTTTAAGAAGAAACTGGACAGCCACCTGTCTGAAATGGTATAAGGTCTCCTGCTTGAGCAGGGGGTTGGACTAGAAGACCTCCAAGGTCCCTTCCAACTCTATTCTGATGGATTGACTTATTCAAACACCCCAGAAGAATTTGTAGAGAAGGTCAAAACTCAATCATTTCAGAAGACAAGACACAGCATAATGGTTCCAAGTGACAAATGGATGCTAGAAAAAGCTCCCTTAACAAAGTAGCCGGATTGTGAAAACAATGATTGAGCAAGGTGCTGGATTCATCTTTCTTAGAGATGCTTATTCGGAGGTTGCACAGCCATCTGTTACTGATGCTGAAATTTGGCTTTCTTTGCAAAATTGAAACTTGGGCTCAATTTGCCCTTGTCAAAAGCTATAGTTCTATGAGTCTGAAATACTCTTCAGTGGGCTTTACTCCGAGATCAGCCATGTAGCTCCTAGCTGTTTGTGAGTGGACTTTTTTCAGGGTGGCCTTCAATTATGAAAGGAACATTTAACTTAGCTTGAACTTCGTTGCTTTTCAGCACCAGAGAATAAGAGCTTTTATTCCTGCAGATTTTCAAACACGCAATAAAGTTTATTACCCATCTGTATCTTACAGCTGCTTCTTATAACTGCTTGTTCTTTCTTTCTCTCCTCTCTCTCTCTCTCTCTCTCTCTCGCTCAGCTTATTTTTTTTTTAAAAAGGGTCATCTTTGTTGATTATGATATTTTAGTGATCGCTATTTTAAGCTGTGCTTCCAAGTTTTTTGTTGGCATTTTGTTGACTTTGTGATGATTTCCTGGGATGTTTCTGAACATCATTTTAAGGAAGTGGGTAAAGGAAAATTCACAAGTGAAATGCAATGGGTAAAGCAATCAATCAATAAAAAATGGAATGGAACAGAACAGAACAGAACAGAACAGAATAGAATAGAATAGAATAGAATAGAATAGAATAGAATAGAATAGAATAGAATAGAATAGAATAGAGTTGGAAGGGACCTTGGAGGTCTTCTAGTCCAATCCTCTACTCAAGCAGGAGACACTATTCCATTTCAGACAGAAGGCTCTTCTAGTCTCTTCTTAAAGACCTCCAGTGATGGAGCACTCAAAACTTCTGAAGGCAAACCATTCCACAGGTTAATTGTTCTCACTGTTGGGAAGTTTCTCCTTAATTCCAGGTTGCTTCTCTCCTTGATTAGTTTCCATCCATTGTTTCTTGTCTTGCCTTCTGGTGCTTAGGAGAAAAAGTTGACCTCCCCCCTCTTCTTTGTGGCAGCCCCTCAGACAATGGAATACTGCTATCATGTCACCCCTTCTTTTCTCTAGACTACCTAAACCCAAATCCTGCAACTGTTCTTCATATGTTTAGTCTCCAGGCCTTTAATCACCCTAGCTGCTCTTGTTGGCATTTTTTTCCATAGTCTCAACATCTTTTTTTGTAATGTGATGACCAAAACTGTATTCTAGGTGTGGTCCTATTAAGGCTTTAATAAAGTGTTACTAATACTTCATATCATTTTGATTCCATTATTCTATTTTCTAAAGCATGAAAAGCAGATTTCTTGACCATTAATAGTTGATTTCAGCTAAGGTGAAACTGGACCAGTTTTCAAATGCTTTTCACATCTGAAATCTGTTTGCAGATGAATGATGCAATGCTAAATTAATGCAAGCTAGGCTGAACCCTAAAAGGCACTAATCTGGACTACTGCCACATACTCTGTGTGGGACTGTCTTTGAAGATCTTTCAGAAGCTCCATTTTGTCCACAAGCCACCGAGTTCTGTTGTTACGAGCATGCCTGGACGTGCCCTTTAATCACACTACTTTAAGAACTGCATTGCTTACCAGTTAGCTTCCGAGTACAATTTGTGTTGCTTGTTATCACCTTTAACACCTTTCAGGTGCTGGATCACTATGGATGTCTGTTAGACCGTAACACCTAGAATCATAGAGCTGGAAGGGACCTTGGAGGTCTTCTAGTCCAACCACCTGCTCAAGGCAGGAGACCTTATAGCATCCCAGTCAAATGTTTGTCCAGTCTATGTTTGAAAACCTCCAGCAATGGAACACCCACATCTCCAGGAGGCAAGTTATTTCAATGATCAATTGTTCTCACATCAGAACATTTCTCCTTACTTCTAGGTTGGATCACTCTTTGACAAGCTTTCACTCATTAGTTCTTTTCCTGCTCTCTAGTACTTTGGAGAATAAGTCAATCCTCTCTTTTCTGTCACAGCCACTTGGGTATTGGAAGACAGCTATCATATCCCCCTAATTCAGTGGTTCTCAACCTTTTTAATGCCGTGACCCCCAACCGGTCATAAGTCGAGGACTACTCAACCGGTCGTAAGTCAAGGACTACTCAACTGGTGCAGCACCATTTGCAGAATGGGACTTTTGGCGGGCTCAGCAGGGCAGAGACCACCTGGACAATTCCTATTGGCTTTTGAAAGCCAATAGAATTAGACTCTATTCAAGAGAGTCTATTCTATTGGCTTTCAAAAGCCAATAGAATAAAAGGGAGTAGCACAGCTAAGGAAAAGGGGGAAAAAATGGCCGACTGCGTTGTTTGGCGACCCCCGTGAAATGGTTGTTCGACCCCAAATGGTTGAGAACCACTGCCCTAATTCTTTTCTTCAATAGGTTAGACATATCTAGTTCCCTCAACCATTCACCTTACAATTTAGTGACACTGCACATCCTCTTCATGACCTGTTTTCCTTGTTACCTGCTCCAGGGAGAAATTCCCCAAGGATGGGCTCCAGCACGAGTCCAAAAACTTGGAAGACTAAACCTCTGGTTCTGATAACTGATTGCATGATGGTTCATGCAATCAAGACACTAATCATTTGCAACAATCAATTAACAGAACTGACCTGTCCATAAAATTGCTGAGGAGACGTATGCATAGGCACCCAAACCCTTCAAACATTAGCTCTGACAAAAGACTCCGGTGCCCTATGCAGCCTGTCATTTCTGACAGATGCTGAGGAAGACACTTCCATACGAACCATGAAGACAGCAGAAAGGTAGCAAAGATGAATAGGCTGCTTTTGAACAGGACTCTGTGTCTTACCTTCCATAAATCAGCCTATGTAAGCAAGTGGCTCATCCCAATTTCCATCAATTTTTTTCCTCTTTCATCGAAGAGCATTGACAAAGTACCCACTGCCACTTTAAATAAAGGGCAACGCGTTTATTATGACAGGAGCTTTTGGGGATTCGAGTCCAGAGTCCATGAATTAGGCATATCAAATGGAAGCATTATTTATTCAAGCATGCTATAGGACAGTCCGGCAATTGAAGTTCCCCAAATGATCTGTTTACGAAGAGGAAACATATCCTCCAAATAATCTTGGATAATGTGCTTATATCGAGGGCATTATAATGCAGGAAGATTCAGATAACTTAGATTATCAGGCCCGCAGAATATATAATACACCGCAAATGAAATGTACAGTATAATGTGTAGGAAAGATATAATATGCATAATACATCATGCATAATTTTCCAATCAGCAATCTTATCCCAGACTGCATTCATTCATTCATTTGCTTGTATATTTATTTGAAGGGCTTCCCGGCCATCAAAACAGATTTGGGGGCAGGATGCAATACCTCAGTAAACTTACAACTAAAACAAAATACACAGTCCATATACAAGCTGTCCTCAATTTATGACCATAATAGCATTTGTTGTTGTTGGTTTTGCTTGTTGGAATGTTGTTGTTCGTCCATCGATTTTCGATGAAGACCTTGACATCTTGGGCCATGGGTTATGGGCCATCAACGATGTGTCCGTAGGTGGCTAATAAGAATGGAATGTAGGACGATCACAAATGATGATTGCATGACTCTGGGATGTTTTTTTTTTTTTTTTGGTTCATTGTCTGGTGATGTTTTCAATTAATCCTAACATGGTAATCGGGAAGTAAATGTTATACTATTGATTTATTTTGCTGGTTAGTACATTATTATATTGATTTTCTTCCCTCTGTTTATGTTCTTTTAAAGTTTGCTGGTCACTGACCAAATAAATTGATTGACTGATTGATTGGATGCGACAATCATTGTAAATACATGCTGGATGCCAACTGCCTGTATTTTGATCATGTGGCCTCATTGACTCTGTGATTGTCATAAGTGTGAACTACCAGTTGTAAGTCACCTTTTTCAGCACCATTGTCATGGTGAATGATCACTAAACAAATTGTTGTAAGTTGAGGGCCATCTGTTGCAATCGGTCAGGCGCAAGAGACTAGATCTTTTGTGAAGGTCCAATTAAACTGCTTCCTTGCTAAAAGGCCTGCGTACAGGAATCTTCTCAGTTAATGGTGGGCTCCTACTAGGAGTTAGATAAGGATCAATAGAATTCAAGGAAGATTGGATTTAGTTCCCTTATGGTTACGTAGGGATTCTAGGCTAACCCCTCTCTTAACTCCACCCTCAGGTGGTGCCACTCTTTCTCCTACACACTCTTGATAGAGGATAGAGATAAAATGTACAATACATTGATGGGTAGTACAGATAAAAGGTCAACAAACTTGTGAAAAACATGGAATAAAATTAAACAATGAGCTATAACCCAAGCAAACTGTAATAATCGCCATCCAAATAACCTCTGGAAGAGATCAGATCTGAGATGGTTTAGGGCAGTGTTTCTCAACCTTGACAATTTTAAGGCATGTGGACTTCAACTCCCAGAATTCCACAGCCAGCATTGCTGGCTGTGGAATTCTGGGAGTTGAAGTCCACATGCCTTAAAATTGTCAAGGTTGAGAAACACTGGTTTAGGGAGACAGTCAGGACAGAAATCCATAGCGTGGCTGCACTGAAGAACCGGTGACACCACCACCAACAATAGGACTTAGGCTCCCCTCATATTGCTAAGGTGGAAATTTCTAGAAGTTTCTCCTGGCTAGATCAAATTGACCAGATCAACTCCAATAAAAGAATGGACTGCTGCAGTTAACTTAGAATGACAGCCAGTTTGGTCTAGCGATTTAGGCACCAGGCTAGAAAGCAGGAGACTGTGAGTTCAAGTTTTGCCTTTGCCAAGAAAGGCAGCTGCTTGATCTTGGGTCAATCACCAGGAGATTGTGAGTTCTAGTCCCGCCTTGGCAGGAAAGCCATTTGGGTGACTTTGGGCCAATTGCCAGGAGGCTGTGAGTTCTAGTCCCACCTTGGGCATGAAAGCCAGCTGGGTGCATTGGAGCCAGTCCTTCTCTATCAGCCCAACCTACCTCACAGGGTTGTCGTGGTGGGGAAAATAGGAGAAGGAAGGTGTATTACATATAGTCACAGCCTTGAGTTATTTGTAAAAAGTAATAAAGGTGGGATACAAACAAGGAAGCAAGCAACTAATAATTCAAGCCATACAGGGTTTCTGGCAATATTTTGGCACTTTTTGCCAACTTGGCAAAATTGGCCAGTGCAATGCATTTGCCTCAGTGAATTCCAGTCAGCCCATGGGCCACTGCATTCATGAGCATTATAGAACATAAAAAATGGAAATCATATAAGATCAGAGAAAAATAAGACATGATGGAATAAAACATACATTGACCTCAGCCAGACCAAGGACATTTTCTCAAGTGTTCAGGCAAATGTTTGAAACACTGAGATTATTGATGCTAAGGCTTCAGTGAAAAGACCATTATAAATGTAGCTACTGTACGTATAGATACACAAGAGTTAATAGCTATTGCTATTATTAATCTTGGAGCAAGATTAATCCGTTCAAGCTGCTCCTTCAGAGGTCCCGTCGAATCTTGCTGGTTATTAAACAAAACTTGGCAATTGCATAAGAGAGTGCACAGCCCTGGTCAGCTCAATGGTAATTGAGATTTTAAAAGTCATTTGGTCAGAACAGATGGAAGTTGCCAAGAAGAAAAGAGAAGTCAAAGTCAAGAAAGACAAAGATCTTACAAAAGAAATTGGCAAATAGTTGTGGAGAGATGTGAGAAGGAACAAGAAGCAGACACTAAAAAAACAAAGCAGGTCTTCCGGGTCTCCGAATTCAGAAAGCAGCTGATTCAAAAGAAAATCAGGAATAGTTGGAACAAGTATTTTGATGTTTTCTACAGTAAGGAACATCCAAGACAGTTTAGAAGATAGCCCCTATTTATAAAACACTCAAACTGGTCAGTCCTAGAGGAGATCAAGCCCGACTGCTCTTTAGAAGGCCAGATCCTGAAGTTGAAACTCAAGTACTTTGGCCACCTAATGAGAAGGGAGGACTCACTGGAGAAGGGCCTAATGCTGGGAAAGATGGAGGGCAAGAGAAGAAGGGGAAGACAGAGAAGGAGGTGGCTGGATGGAGTCACTGAAGCAGTAGGCGTGAGCTTCAATGGACTCCAGAAGATGATAGAGGACAGGAAGGCCTGGAGGAACATTGTCCATGGGGTCGCGATGGGTCAGACCACGACTTCGCAACTAAGAACAACAACTAATATCAGAAAGTGAAAATAGATTGAAGGACCACCTCTCCCCTATTATATCCACCCAGCCCATCAGAGCAGGAAGTTAGAGCATGTCATGGGTCCCATCAGCTAGGGATAGTCATACTGGTGGGACCACGAAAAAGGCTTTTCTAGGTGATGGCTCCTTCTTTATGGAACATCTTTCTCTGTGACCCATGGTTGTCTCCCACCCTGATCCTTTTGCAAAAGACCCTAAAAATGTGGTTTTATCAGAAGATCTGGGGACCACAAATGGAGATGATGTCAATTAAGTGGCTAATATGATTGAATTGTTGCTGCCATGGAGGATGGAGTAGGATTGCTGTTTTTTTTAATGGCTTTATTACATGATGGATGTTTTCAAATTTTTATAAGTTGTAAGCTGTCTGAAGTCATCTCTGTGTGAGTTGGGGATAGATAGATAGATAGATAGATAGATAGATAGATAGATAGAGAGAGAGAGAGAGAGAGAGAGAGAGAGCTATCTCACTAGAGGGATAGACAGACATAGAAAGATAGATGCATAAATAGATAAACAGACAGACAGATAGACAGACAGATATAGCTAGCAAGCTAGAGAGATAGATAGACATAGAAAGAAATGTTTAGATGGTAGATAGACAAAGACAGACAGACAGACAGACAGACATACAGACAGAGATCTTGGATGGTTATAGTCAGATAGTCAGTAGATCATGGGAACTGATGGAAGAAATGGGGCCGACCACAAAAAAAAGGATCTATAAAGCTTCCAACCAAACCACGCCAGAAAATCTGCAGAATGAAACAGTGTCAACAGGATGGAAGAAGACAATCCACAGATCAATACTAAAAGCAAAATACAATAAAATAAAAGGAGACTTGACAGAGTGTTCAAACTATCACGCAGCATTCTTAATTTCACAGGCGAGGAACATAATGCTGAAGATCCCCCTAATGCAGGGGTGTCAAACTTGCAACGTCGCGTGACGTGTCACGACGTATTGTGACTTTGTTTCCATTTCCTGGCAATGGGGTGGGCGGGGTTTCGGCGTGATGCATTCAGCCCATGGGCCGGCAGTTTGACACCCCTGCCCTAATGCAATTCAGAGCCCTCTATGGAAAGGAAAATTACAGATATTCAGGTTGGTTTTTAGAAGAGGCAGAGGAAAAAAGAGCCATCATTCCTAATGTGAAAATCATAGAGAAAGCCAAAGAACGCCAATACTAAGTCAATATGTGCTTCACCAATTATAGAAAGTGCTTTGATGGTGTTGACCATGTCAGTGTAATGATTACACTCTTCATTCAAGATTATAAAATTCAGAATGGAATGTGTGTGTATGTATATATATATATATATATATATTCTGAGGTTTTCGCGGGTGTTTGTATGTAGGTCTTTGGTTATTCGGGTTTTCTCCCACATAAAATTGGAAGTGTCTTGGCGACATTTTGACGAAGTCTCATTCGTCATCTTCAGGCTGGTGTTTTCAGCTCCGTGCTTCGAGGAGCTAAGACCACACATTGCTCCTCGAAGCACAAAGCTGAAAACACCAGCCTGAAGATGACGACTGGGACTTCGTTGAAACGTCGCCAAGACACTTCCAATTTTACGTGGGAGAAAACCCAAAAAACCAAAGACCTACATATATATATATATATATATATATATATATATATATATATATATACACACACACACACACACACACACACACACACACACACACACACACATATAGGATGTCATCCATTGTGATTTAATGCGATTTAAAAGCAGACCTTTGATTTTTCTCCAGTTTGGTGCTTTAGGATGATGACATAATGCATGGACCAATAAATAAGATGTCACATCAGTTTCATTGGTTTTTTTCTTGTTTTATCAAGTTGGCAAATAAAATTAAATATACATAGCATCTGTTGCTGGGAATTTCTGAATGCCCATCAACATGTTTTGGTCCCCTAATGCCATACCCTTCTCTGCTAAATGTTATTGTTATTGTTGAGTGGGCCAGAGAAGCAAAATGTCAAATGGACCTTTGATTGAAATCTCATTTTCCAATTAGTTTTGTGTTCAGCATTTAAATTACAGGGGCTTCTTCAGGACTTGGGTTTCTGCAGCCAGCCAGTTGCTGATTATTCCTTCCTAATCTTGCTTTTCACAAACCCAATGCAAAGATTTAGCACTCTGAGTTAATTGTTAGTTTAGCTTTATGGTTTGTGTATCTCCTACTAAAGCTTAAAAACGGCACCATAAATATTGCAAAGGAAGGCATTTAATTTTTTTTTAACAGTTGCCGAGCTGATTTTCTGAATGAATTGTTCTTGGTGCTACGCAATAAAAAATGCCGATACTAATGCTTAGCATTTTTGAAGGCTGTGTAATTAGGGGCCGGTTTATGCACATAATTAGATTGGCAGTCCATACAATTGATCTTATAGATGGCTGCCGATTTTTCAATGTTGGGGAGTGGGTCCTTAGGGCGCATTACAGCTGCCCGCAGTGTTTGATTCGGTCTATGGGCCACTTGTATCTTATCCGGTGCCAAAATTCTTGCTGTAGCCTCTGAGACGTTATGAATATAGGGGAGGGTAACACGTGTGGTTGTCTGAGGTGCAAGTTCTTGAGGTGTGGGGTCACTCCGGGGTATGTTGGGGAGACAGCCAAACGGGTTAAGACAAGGGTCCATGAACATAGATTAGCAGTGAAAAGGGGAGACCAACATTCCCAAATATGGGCACACATGGCGGAGCTAGATCACAAATTCAATTTCAGTGAGGTTAGTGTATTGGCTAGTGACAACACCAAGGGGGGCCGCCTGCTTAGGGAGGCATGGCTCTCGGACAGTAACTCTATCAACCGGCATGTGGACCTGTGCCCGGCATATATGGCTTTAAGGTTGTGGAGTACGAACAACCAGCGACAACACCCCCGACATCCCAGTAATAATCCCAACGGCATCAAGGAGGAGCAACCAACCCCCCAATTGATCTGGGGCAGCCCGAATGAGGAAAGACAACCGGAGAACACCTCTACTACATCTGTAACATTACTACAGCCCCGAAGGGTTAAGGAGGTGGTGGAAACCAAAATCCAGAATTCAGACACTATGAATACCCGAGGTGGTGCGACCCGTATAAAGGAGGACATGACCAATGGAAGAGGAGAGGGAGCTCTGGATGTGACAGCTCACCCACACACGGAGAAAAATATGATGGCCGACTCGGAAAGAAAGGAAAGGCCCCCCTGTCGGACCAGGATGGCCAGATTGAGAGGAAGAGAACTACAGAGCGCGATCGGAGGTGGACCCACGAACGGCATTGGAGAGGGAGAGAAAATACAGGAGACCGGACCATCACACCCCCCGTTTGCGCATCCCGGAGAACTCCGGAGGACCCGTATAGATAACAACGATGTAAGAGGGAGGAGGCGAATCGAAGAGAGACGCTGCGACGATCAAATAGAACATGATCCTACCGTTACCCTCCCCGGACCGATTACCCGTAGCAGGGGGCGTATAAGACAGCTGTGCGCAGTGGTGGCTAAGGAACCACCCCCCCGCCCACGGTTGAACAATCTAGCCCCCAACTTCACATCGTCAGCAAATTACATCCACCCCGGAGGGATTCACGAGATTGCTCAGACGGGGTTTGTAGAAGTGTTGAAGCCAAGGGAGGGGCCCACCGTAGGAGGAGCCATGAGACGAAGGGGGAGTGCAAGACAGGGACAGGATGTGTATTGCCATCGGAACCCAGGGGGGGGGGAGCGAAAACACAATCCCACCGCCACTCCCCCCGGACTGACTAAGCACAGTATAGTACGCGCAAAGCAGCTGGACGCAATGGTAGCTAGAGAACCACCCCCTCCTCCCGTGACTGAACAACCTATCCTCCAGCCCCAGACCACCGGTGGTTTACATCCACTTCGGAAGGACTTGCAAGATCATCTAGATGACGTTTGCATAAGAAGTGAAAGTATTGAAATCAAAGGAAGAACTTGCCGTAGGAAGAACAATGGGACGAAGGAGGATTACAAAACAAACACGAAATGTGTATTACTACCTGAACCCGGGGGGGAAGGGTTAAAACATAGGGACCACCATAATAAGAGAGACATTTACCCATCCACCCTAAGACCAAGGGAAAGAAGGATGGATGATGATGAACACACAATTGAAATGAACAGGAAAGAACAGACCATTTGTGCGCAGTCATACCAATCGGGCCCGATGACGAGGCTGAGGAGTCGTGCGCAGACTTTGACATGCCTTTAAAAGTGACTCTCTCACTCCCTGGCGCACTAGCCCTGAGGATGCCGGCAGGTGACGGCGAAAGCTAGGCGCTTTTTAATAAATCTTATAGTTTTTATTATCCTGGTGATCATTTTATTTCTTGCCATATATATATATATATATATATATATATATATATATATATATATATATATATATATATATATATATATATATATATATATATATATATATATATATATATATATATATAAATTTTACATATATATGTATATATAAATTTTGCTCTTCCTTGGGTTTAAGCTACCATTGGAAGTCAGCGTCCACCCACCCTCCTAGAGAAGGAAATATTTTGGGGGGGTATTAAAAAGGACAGAATATTATATTTATAATAATAATAATAATAATAATAATAATAATAATAATAGTAAAGTTGGAAGGGACCTTGGAGGTCATCTAGTCCAACCCCCTGCTCAGGCAGGAAACCCTACACCATTTTGGACAAATGGCTGTCCAGTCTCTTCTTAAAAACTTCCAGTGTTGGAGCATTTACTGCTTCTGGAGGCAGGTTGTTCCACTGATTAATTGTTCTCACTGTCAGGAAGTTTCTCCTTAGTTCTAGGTTGCTTCTCTCCTTGATTAGTTTCCACCCGTTGCTTCTTGTCCTGCCTTCAGGTGCTTTGGAAAATAGCTTGATTCTCTCTTCTTTGTGGCAGCCCCTGAGATATTGGAATACCCCAAATATATTGGATTTCCCCAAAGGAATAATCAAAAATCTTAGGCAAGTCTCCCACCGCCAAGCAGAAACCAGGTCTGTAGAAATGCAGATGTGATAATCCTTTCAGAAAGACTAGAGCCAGGAAGCTTAGAGCTGATGGGATTAGAAAGATAAAGATCCCTAGAACCAGCAACCCCTCACCCAAAAAGTCCAACACAGGACATAGTCATCAGCCACAGCACCAGGGAAGCAGGATATGACCTTTAGGGCATAATAGGATTAACCCACCACTATCAGAATACCAGAAAGGTACACTGAACCTCAGGTCAAAGTTCATGCCACAGGAACAACTCCAAACACAAAAGCTCAAGAAGGTATAAAAACCCACCACTCCCAGCAACATGTGGTCAGCTTTTCCAGAGCCACATTTCTGACTGGCTCTGCTTTTCAATAAATTGCAACCTTCTTTCTAAAGCAGTCTCCATTTTGTTTATTACCGGCTTGGACTGGACTCTGATGAAGATTTTTCTTTCAACACTACTTTTGTCAGTTTGTTTTCACGGTGATAGATCATCCATCTTTTCTTCAAGATCAGCCTCTATGAGGGGCAGAGGACCCAGGACTAACCAGTGAGGCACCTCACTTGATGCTTTGTTCCCATTTGATGAAGAACCATTGATGAATATCCAGGTACATTCATGTAGGTGTTATTTATCAGAAGTCTTGTCTAGGAAGAGTGACTTTTATGAAGAAGCATTCCAGAGCATCTATCTGGTCCGCCTCCCTAATAACTTCATTCTGCCAGAGTCAGTATTAAAAGAAGAATAGAATAGAGCTGGAAGGGACCTTGGAGGTCTTCTAGTCCAGCCCCCTGCTCAAGCAGGAGAACCTATACTATCTCAGACGAGTGACTGTCCAGTCTCTTCTTAAAAACCTCGATGAAGAACAGCGTAGCAACTGGAACTTCTAATGTAGCATTGTGAATTTAATTCTATGGTGGTGGATACCTGCGGACTTCATTTTTTCTTGTTGATGCTGGCAGCCATTATTTCTTTCAGGGTATAGTGAGAAATTAAAATGTCACCATCTGCAAACACGACAAATATATCGCTGGACCCTCACCAGTTTTCCAAAGATATCAGTTGTGATATCTAAAATTGTGTTGTCCTACAACTCATGCTTGTGAACCTCAAGAATGAAACCAGTTGCTGATTTGTGAAATCAAATGGGGGACTAGATTCATCCCTGATATATTTTGCCTCAAAATTCTTCATTCAAACCTTAAATAGGAGTAATTGTTTTGAAAGTAAAAAAAAGGAAGAAAAAAAACCCCTACATTTGTAAAAAACAAAACAAAAAACAAAGCATGTTATGGGCCCAAAATGATTCTTTCAAAGTCAGGGGAAATTGGAATAATTGTTCTAGAAGAATCTCAGACCCATTTTTGAGATTGAAAGATTTTTCAGAATGTTTGTAACACCCCCGTATCTAACAAGAAACAAATGTTTCAAAATTGAAATATTTTGCAGCACCCTAAATAAGGATCCTTTTTTTAACCATAAAATTTTCTTCTCTTTTTTTAAAATGCCTTCATCCAAAGGGATTACGCTTTTGAGAGTTTTCTGCAGATTCTTCAACTGTAAACATTTTAGCTATACTTGATTGAGCTGACACGTGGGGTAGAAAACATTTTACTTTCAGTATGATACATATGGTGCACATATGTTTATAACAGTCA
The DNA here is from genome assembly GCA_039797435.1 of Crotalus adamanteus. Classification (NCBI taxonomy): domain Eukaryota; kingdom Metazoa; phylum Chordata; class Lepidosauria; order Squamata; family Viperidae; genus Crotalus; species Crotalus adamanteus. The sequence goes on along the minus strand of CM077919.1, from coordinate 279,446,408 downwards.
GCTAAGGATGAAAAGGAAAACAACAGAGACATTGAGAAAGCTAAATATAGATAAATACTGAACATAGAGCATAGAATAGTAGGGTTACTACAGGCCTTGGAGGTCATCTAGTCCAATCCCTTGCTCAAGCAGGAGTTCCTATACCATTCTGAGCAAATGGCTGTCCAGTCTCTTCTGAATTATATCCAGGAGCATACTGGAAACCAATGCAGCTTGTGAAAAAAATAGGTCAAATGCGCTGAATAAGAGGCAGTCACAAATGAGTAATCAGGGGTTTATCCATTTTCAGAGATGTGGCAATCCAATGTCATACTAAGAATCAAATCAAATAGAGAGAGTAGAGTAGAGTAGAGTAGAGTAGAGTAGAGTAGAATAGAATAGAATAGAATAGAATAGAATAGAATAGAATAGAATAGAATAGAATAGAATAGAATAGAATAGAATTTATGGAATGGAATGAGACTAGACTAGGCTAGACTAGACTAGACTAGACTAGACTAGACTAGACTAGACTAGACTAGACTAGACTAGAATAGAATAGAATAGAATAGAATATATGGAATGGAATGGAATGAGACTAGACTAGACTAGACTAGACTAGAATAGACTAGAATAGACTAGAATAGAATAGAATAGAACTGTAAGGGACCTTGGAGGTCTTCTAGTCCAGCCCCCCATTTAAGAGTATGCTTCTCCAAAGCAGCATCTAGAACTCGATCTAAAAATAAAACTAGGCTTCATTTTGTCACATTTGGATTTGTCATTATTTAAAATTTTAGATTAATACAATTACCCTTAATACAGTTACTTGTACAATGATAATTGAGTGATGGAGCTGTGGTGGCACAGTGGTTAGAATGGAGTATTGCAGGCTAACTCTGCCAACTGCCAGCAGTTCAATTCTCATAGGTGGACTCAAGGTTAATTCAGACTTCCATCCTTCCGAGGTCGGTAAAATGAGGACCCAGATTGTTGGGGGCAATAGGCTGATTCTGTAAACCACTTAGAGAGGGCTGTAAAGCACTGTGAAGAAGTATATAATTCTAAATGCTATTGCTATTGTGTACCAGCTGAGCCTTCCAAGTAGTGTTCAAGGGCAGCGCGATCTAAGAGCATCAAGTGCAGTAATCCAATTGGTAGATGACTGTGACTGTGACATGAATGACTCCAAGTAGAATCTCCTAGTCCAATTGTGTACAGTTGCTCCACAAATGTCCTTCTTGATTGTTACTACCACTCGCTCTTTGAGCAGGTGCCGTAAGTCCAGAAAGACTCCCGAATTATACATTGGATCTGCTTGCAACCTCATCTAGAACAAGAGATGGAAAATCCTCAGATGATGATGGACTGGATGTTGATCCACGTTCACAAGAAGACTCATTTAACCTCCAATGGCAGGTCAGTGCCACTGTTTCTTCTGTCTCGAATTCCCCATATTTTTTTCCAAGGACTTACCTAGTGAGGAAGACTAAGGGATTGTCCTGCCTTGAACTGCAATGAAACAGCAATGAAAGAATCAATAATAATAATAATAATAATAATAATAATAATAATAATAATAATAATAAGAAGAAGAAGAAGAAGAAGAAGAAGAAGAAGAAGAAGAAGAAGAAGAAGAAGAAGAAGAAGAAGAAGAAGAAGAAGAAGAAGAAGAAGTTGTTGGAAGGGACCTTGGAGGTCATCTAGTCCAACCCCCTGCTCAGGCAGGAAACCCTATACCATTTCAGACAAATGGCTGTCCAGTCTCTTCTTAAAAACTTCCAGTGTTGGAGCATTTACTGCTTCTGGAGGCAGGTTGTTCCACTGGTTAATTGTTCTCACTGTCAGGAAGTTTCTCCTTAGTTCTAGGTTGCTTCTCTCCTTGATTAGTTTCCATCCATTGCTTCTTGTCCTGCCTTCAGGTCCTTTGGAGAATATCTTGACTCCCTCTTTTTTGCGGCAGCCCCTGAGATATTGGAACACTGCTATCATGTCACCCCTAGTCCTTCTCTTCATTAGACTAGACATACCCAATTCCAGCAACCATTCTTTATATGTTTTAGCCTCCAGTCCCCTGATCATCTTTGTTGCTCTTCTCTGTACTCTTTCTAGAGTCTCAACCTCTTTTTTACATTGTGGTGACCAAAACTGGATGCAGTATTCCAAGTGTGGCCTTACCAAGGCATTGTAAAGTGGTATTAACACTTCATGTGATCTTGATTCTATCCCTCTATTAACGCAGCCGAGCACAGTGTTGGCTTTTTTGGCAGCTGCAGCACCAAAAGAGCACTTGGATTTATATTTTTGCCCCTGATATCTGCATGAGGGTACCAAGAAGTCAACCTCATAAGGGATATATCTTCTTCCATCAACTGCTGTTCCCTTGTCTGCAAGTGGCTGTCCATATGTGGGGAGTCTACAGCTGATCTCAAGCTATAACTTTCGAGTTGCAGAGAAGTGAGCAGTAAAATAACTCTGCAATTAAATGGAAAAATCTCTGTCTCCCTTGTTGAGGGTTGACTCTAATAATCTTCTAGGAATGTCCTTGAGACACCCAACCTTTGTCTTGATTTAAGTGCTATTAGCCCTATTTTCTTCCTGTTCTCTCTCTGTCTCTCTCCCCCACCCCCCCAGACTTAGATCCTTGGCCAAATGAACAGGGTGAGGGGGAGGCCAGCAGGATGCTGATAAAATCTAATGCTTGGTCATTCTGCAAATTGCTCTCTCTCTCTCTCTCTCTCTCTCTCTCTCTCTCTCTCTCTCTCTCTCTCTCTTTCTCAGCTAAGGTGAAGAACATGGTATATTAAAAAGGTTTTCATTGTGAAGCAACGTGAGCAGCAGCAGCAGTAATTATAAAATCAATAATTTGTAATAAATATGTCCTCCTGATATAATTACTAGGGGATTTCAAAAACCAATATTACTCACCCGTTAGAATGGGGAAGAGCTGCCCCTAAAGACTGTCCACATTACAGAATTGTTCATCTCTTAAAACACCTTTTGCTAGGATAAAACATAAAATTTATCCCTGATTGGAGCAGAATGTTATCTTTTGTTGGATCCATTTCAAACAAGTCTTTAATTCGCATGGAGGAGGGGCCTGTGGAGGACTCAGCCATTTGCGTTTAAAGCCAATTAAACTTCTTAATTGTGCCTTAAGTAGTTCCTCTTAAATATTTATGGTCTAGCAAAAGGGGTATCCTATTAGGTGGTGATGAAAAGGCCCAGGAAGTCATTGTAGATTTATTTCAGGGGCCGCATCCATATATGTCCTCTGCTTCTTGAACTAACTCAATTTCTGGGTTGGCAAAATATCATGAATGAATGATAGCTACATGAAGACAGTCTCAGAAACTTCATTGGACCTAGAGAATCAACCCGTAGCCTTACAAAGCCACCTTTGAAGGAAGCTGTTGCATTTGATTGTACCATCCCTCCATGGGAGCCTGAATCTGTGGAGAAAAATGAGCTGGAACAGGACCCTATGGAGGTTGAGGGAGAGGTGTCTTTGGTTTCAGAGGAATGTGGGGAAGAGCAGGCCAAGGCAAGCCAGGGCCCTTCAGGATTGGGACAGGAGGAACAGGAGAGACAGAATTCAGGAGATGAGTAAGGGCCACCCCCTCCTGATCCTAGAGCACGGAGAGTGGAGAGAAGGAGGGAACAACGCAGGCAGGCTCAACTACCTGGGAGGAGAGCGTCCCACCCCTCTCCACAAGACACACCTGGAGACTGAGATTTAAGGAAACGCTGTGAGGAGAGGCATTTGTCGGGAACAAATGCTGATTCCTTGGAGTTTTGTGTGTGTTCTTGCTGATCTCTTGTTCTGTGACTTCTGCTTGGAAACCAGGACACTCTGACCATTGGACTGGCTGACAACGTTTCTTGGATGATTAAAGAACCTGGACTGTATTTTGGCTCCCCTTCTGAAACTGCTCAGGCAAGCGTGCATTCACACAGACTCATTAGGTTTATGATGTATGTGTCATTCTTATCTCTGTGGCCTTGAGTAAATTCCTCTCTTAATTAGACTGTATGTGAAACTACTTGCAGGTAAAGGTGTCTGTGTCTTCCTTTGTTTGGAGGCTTGCCAGAAACATGGGAGCATTTGGGGAAAACTTGGAGCAATTAAAGGGCAGTTTGAATTGCCAGCTGACTGCATTGCTTCTCTGCTGCGCCCTGGGTCATCATATATTGGATCAAGAAAATCACAGAACAAGAGCACTGATGATGTTACCTAGTTGGGTAATGAAACATCTGCAAGGAAATAACCAAGCTCAGAGAGCACCAAGGACCCAACAATTGCTCAGAATGGGTTCAAATGTTGGGTCTAAGCTGATTTAACAAAATGAAATTGAATATAGAGAAAAGTAAGGTTTTATACTTAGGCAAGAAAAACCAAATGTACAGGTGCTTATTAGTGATACCTGGCTCAACAGCAGTAAATGTGAGAGATCTCGGAATCCTAGTGGACAATCACTTAAATATCGATATGAGTGAGCAGCCAAAAAAGCCAACACAGTCCTAGGTTGCATTAACAGAGGGGTAGAATCAAGATCACATAAAGTATTAGTATTGCTTTATAAAGCCTTAGTAGGACTACACTTAGAATACTGCATCCAGTTTTGGTCACCGTATTATAAAAAAGATGCTGAGACTCTGGAAAGAGTACAGAAAAGAACAACAAAGATGATTAGGAGGATGGAGGCTAAAACATGCAGAACGGTTGCAGGAATTGGATATGTCTAGTCTTGACAGATTTTATCTTCCTGGGTTCCAAGATCACCACAGATGGGGACTGCAGCCAAGAAATTAAAAGACGCTTGCTCCTGGGGAGGAAAGCTATGGCAAATCTAGACAGCATACTAAAAAGCAGAGACATCATCCTGCCAACAAAAGTGCGTATAGTCCAGGCCATGGTTTTCCCAGTTGCAATGTATGGCTGTGAAAGTTGGACCATAAGAAAGGCTGAGCGCCAAAGAATTGAGGCCTTTGAACTGTGGTGCTGGAGAAGACTCCTGCGAGTCCCTTGGACTGCAAGGTGTTCAAACCAATCAGTCCTAGAAGAGATCAACCCCGACTGCTCTTTAGAAGGCCAGATCCTGAAGTTCAAACTCAAGTACTTTAGCCAACTAATGAGAAGGAAGGACTCACTGGAGAAGACCCTGATGCTGGGAAAGATTGAGAGCAATAGAAGAAGAGGACGACAGAGAATGAGATGGCTGGATGGAGTCATGGAAGCAGTGGGCATGAACTTAAATGGACTCCAGAAGATGGTAGAGGACAGGAAGACCTGGAGGAACATTGTCCATGGGGTCACGATGGGTCGGACATGACTTCGCAATTAACAACAACAACAAAGTCTTGTGAAAAGAAAGATTAAGGGGGGACATGGTAGCAGTGTTCCAATATTTGAGGGGCTGCCACACAGAACAGGGCGTCAAACTATTTTTCAAAGGACCAGAAGAGAAGACAAGAAACAATGGTTGGAAAGTAATCAAGGAGAGAAGCAACTTAGAACTAAGGAGAAATTTCCTAACAGTGAGAACAATTAACCAGTGTAATGACTTGTCTTCAGAAGTTGTGGGTGCTCCATCACTGAGGCTCTTAGGAAGAGACTGCCATGTTTCTGGAATGGTGTAAGGTCTCCTGGTTGAGCAGGACAAGAAGACCCCCCAAGATCCCTTCCAACTCACTTATTCTGTTCTATTCAAACATGGATTCCAGGCCCACAGAAGGAACATTCTTCAAATAACAGAAGGTGCATTTTCTTTTTCTCCCAGCCCTTAGAAAGAACAAATCTTCCTTAAAGAAAGCAAGGGACTACCTTGCAAATGGCTTATCCTTCATGAAATCTTGACTTGCACCAGCTGGTGGTGGCTCTTTCATCAGGAATGGCCAGCAGCCCACAAACCAATTTAGAAACTCTTGTACAAGGCATCCGTTCAAAGCCCTGGTATGGAGCATCTGTTCCTTCCCTGCCACCTTCCATATAAGAAAGAGCACAGAAGATTCCCAAAAAGAGGAGAGTGAGAAAGAGAGAGAGAGAAGAAGAAGGAGGAGGAGGAGGAGGAGAAGGAGGAGGAGGAGGAGGAGGAGAAGGAGGAGAAGGAGAAGGAGAAGAAGAAGGAGAAGGAGAAGGAGAAGGAGAAGGAGAAGGAGAAGGAGAAGGAGAAGGAGAAGGAGAAGGAGAAGGAGAAGGAGAAGAAGAAGAAGAAGACCAAACTTGTACCTTGGAATTGTGAGGAGTGATACATCCAATCCATTGAGAACATTAAGAAGAAGAAGAAGAAGAAGAAGAAGAAGAAGAAGAAGAAGAAGAAGAAGAAGAAGAAGAAGAAGAAGAAGTAGAAGAAGAAGAAGAAGAAGAGACTGAGAGAAATAACTTTTTCAGTTTGTCTGATCTTCTGTATGCATTAGTCTCATCCACTCTAGAAGGCTCCATGTTTTTCAAACTTGGCAATTTTAAGATGTGTGGACTTCAGCTCCCAGAATTCCCCAGTCCCTGGTATAAGGGAATGCAATCAATTTCAGAATAACAGAATAACAGAGTTGGGAGGGACCTTGCAGGTCTTTTAGTCCAACCACTTGCTCTAGCTGTGGACTCTATATCGGGGGTGTCAAACTGCCGGCCTGTGGGCTGGACACATCCCAATAAAACTGTGCCCACTCCATTGCCGTCAATGGGGAAAAAGTTCCGATATGTTGCACCATGTCACGTGACGTCACGAGTTTGACATGTCTGTTCTATACCATTCTAGACGAGTGATTGTCCAATCTCGTCTTAAAAACCTCGAGTTTTGGAACACCCACAACTTTTGGAGACAAGATGTTCCATTGATTAATTATTCTCACTGTCAAGAAATGTGATGGCTCCCCCAGATGCTTCCCCAGATACCTCTCCAGATGTCAACTGGGAGGAGGATGAACCAGTTCCAGGCACATCAAGAGGGGAGTTGGTCAATGGCTCCAAGCAGCCATCTGAGAGGGATTTAACTGAAGCACACCTGCAGCGGGACAGCCCTGAGGCTTCAGGTGGGGAAAGCAAGCAGCTGCAGCCGGTTAGTGATGAGGAAGAGGAACTGCCTTCTTCTCCTGATCCAAGAACATGTATACAGGTAATCCGCAGCTTATGACCACAATTGAGCTCAACATTTATGTTGTTAAGTGAAATGTTTGTTAAGTGAGTTTTTCCCCTATTTTATGACTTTTCTTGCCAGTTCCAAAGATGCTTTTTTTTTTTTCACGAGGCAACTGGGCTTTCTTGTTTTTCTTTGAAGACATTTCGCTTCTCATCTAAGAAGCTTCTTCAGCTCTGACCGGATGGTGGGGAGAGCTGAAGAAGCTTCTTGCACAAGAAGCAAAACATCTTCAAAGAAAAACAAGAAAGTCCAGTTGCCTCGTGAAAAAAAAAGCATCTTTGGGATAAGTATGATCTGGATGACGGAGAATCTCCATAGACATTTTTCTTGCCAGCCTTGTTGAAATTGTTAGTCACATGGCTGTTAAGTGAAACATTGACTTGGCTGGTCAGAAAGTCACAGAAGGTGATCACGTGACCTCAGGAAACTGCAACCGTCAATAAATATGAGTCAGTTCCCAAGCATCTGAATTTTGATACTGTGACCATGGGGATGCTACAATGGTCATAAGTGTGAAAAAATGGTCATTGTTTTTCAATCCTGTTGTAACTTCGGTCAGTAAATGAATGGTTGTAAGTCCAGGACTCCCTGTACTTCAAGACTACAGCTTTGTTGACTTGAAATTTCAGAAGCTAAACTAGAATTTTCTTTGGGCAATGCTACATTTTCCCCCTTGTTTTTCTAAACCAGGATTTCTTAAACTTTACCTCCTAGCACATGCTGGCTCAAGAATTCTGGGAGTTGAAGTCCACGAGTCATAAAAGAGCCAAAGTTGCCTACCCCTGGCCTAGTGTATTAAGCCTGACAGGAGTAGATTATCAGAAACTGGTAGGCCTAGTCCACGGGTAGGCAGCCTTGGCTCTTTTATGACTTGTGGACTTCAACTCCCAGAATTCCTGAGCCAGCCACACTGAGGGGAAAGGGAGAGGTTTCCAAGCTGAGCCATACTGGCTCAGGAATTCTGGGAGTTGAAGTCCACGAGTCATGAGGGGGCCATAGTTTCCCCATGCTGGCTCAGGAATTCTGGGAGTTGAAGTCCACAAGTCATAAAAGAGCCAAGATTGCCTAGCCTTGTCCTAGCACCTTCCTATTTTAAAAAATTAGAGAGGATATTTATTGTATTAAAAATTAAATGGACACATTCCTAGAACCTTTACTCAATCATGTAAATACAACAATCTTAACCCCATTAGAGATTAACTAAGAGAAGAGCAACTGAGATAATCAAGGGCCTGGAGACTAAAACATGAAAAATGGCTGCAGGACTTGGGTTTGACTAGTCGAAAGAAAAGAAGAAATAGGGGAGACTTGATAGCAGTGTTCCAGTATTTGAGGGGCTGCCACAAGGCAGAGGGGGTCAGGTTGTTCACCAAAGCACCAGAGGGAAGGATGAGAAACAATGGTTGGAAACTGACCAAAGAGAGAACCAACCTGGAATTAAAGAGAACCTTCCTAACAGTGAGGACAATTAACCAGTGGAACAGAAGTTGCCTTCAGAAATTGTGGGCGCTTCATCACTGGAGATTTTTAAGAAGAGGCTGGACAGTCACTTGTCTGAAATGGTATAGGTTCTCCTGCTTGAGTGGGGGGCTGGACTAGAAGACCTCCAAGGTCCCTTCCAGCTCTATTCCATTCTAAGAAGAAACTTCCTGACAGTGAGAACATTCAACGAGTGGAACAAATTGCCTTCGGAAGTTGTGGGTGTGCAATCACTGGAGGGTTTTCAGAAGGGATTGGACAGCCACTTGTCTGGAATGGTATATGGTCTCCTGTGTGAGCAGGGGGTTGGACTAGATGACCTCTAAGGTCTCTTCCAACTCTGTTACTCTATTAGTCTCTTACTCATGCAAGGATCTGGATTTTTTGAAACACCTCATTTTGTGTTGCAAGCTTTGTGATTCAGAGTGCCATATAATAATTTTTCCGATGGTAGGTCCATGCCTGAATTTTAATGCAATTGCATTTTGAGCTGTAAATGTAATGATGATATTGTTCTCAATACGGGGGGGGGGGGGAGGAAGATTATGTTTCAAAACATTTTGCAGGGAAAAACATTCTGACATTAGAAATGCTGGTTTTGTAAAAAAAAAAATGTATTTGAATGCATATTTATGCATGCATTTTCATGCAGCTATTATTATTTTTTTTTTTAAAAAAAAAAAACTACATTGCTGTGGAGATGGGATGCAAAGGAAAACATTTCTCTCTTCTCGTCCAGCCTCATTCTGGTTTTATGGGAAATATTCAGATTGCAGCTCTTCTAATATGGATGAAAAATATTGTAAGGCTGATAATTTATGCCGCTTTATATTTGTGTGTTATGTTTTATTATTTTGTTTTATTGAAACATGATTAAAAAAGTATTCTGCCACCTGTCCCGGTAGGAGAGAATCTGGATGTGTTTATCCCCGAAGCAAATCAAAGACCGTGTGCTAAAAAAAATAAGGTTAAACTTATAGTCATTCTTCCCAGGAAGACGAAGAGAAAAGTCTACAGAGGGAGGTTTTTTTAAAAAAAGGCATGAAGTAGCTGAGGGATCACTTCCGTCTTTCTTTCATATCTGAAAAGTTTAATGCACAAATAGCAGCACGGGGTTTTGTCGAGAATAAATTCTTTCTCGTGGAATGGAGAAACAACAGCAGATGCATTTAGAAAAAAAACAAGAGGATTGTCTTTAAAAGAAAAACACAAAAAATGAAAACAAAAAAGACTGGATGCTGCATTTGGAAAATGAGTGCAAACCTCATCCATTTGTGGGTGAGATCTGACAGCGTGTGTGTGTGTGTGTGTATGTGTGTGTGTGTGTGTCCATGCGTACATAACAACACGAAGAGAGAAAATGTCTATAAAAAAGTATTTTCACATTCACAAGAACAATGTTTCTCTCTTTTTTGGCAATAATTTTGCTAAGATTTTTTAAAAGCACAATACAAAAATAGCAAGGGTTGCTTCAACAGTGAGAGAGAAGGAAGGAAAAAAGGAAGGAAAGGAGAGCGAGAGAAGGAGGGAGTAAGGAAGGAAGGAGATGGAGGAAGGGAGGGAGAGAGAGAGGGAGCAAGGGAGAGAGAGAGAGGGAGAGAGGGAGGGAGAGAGAAGGAGGGAGGCAGGGGAGGATGGAGGAAAGAAGGAAGGAAAACTCCAATCTGTAAGAAAGTGGTTGTCCACCCTCATCATGACATACAAATAATTTGATAATCTCTTCACTCCTCTTAGTTAACAACTATAAACTGTTTATCCCATAACCCCATCACTTAATGATAAACAAATCAAATAGGTAACATCTTCTCTTCAACCAATGGTCACCAAAAAGTCCAAACAGAGCTCTAAAATATGACAATGAATCAAAAACATTGTGTATCTCAACTTTTTGCCAGAGGGAAAAACACCATTGAAAAATCCTAGAAAGGCCCAAATCTTGCACTATAAACAAAACCAGCCTAAGATTTAACATATCAAAAAGAAGACTTTTTCACCTTAAAAAAAAGAATAGATAAATTCTAATGTACAACCTGAACAGTCTTTTATTCATTAAACATGAACCTCAGTCAACTTAACATTCAAATTATTCTAATAATAATAATAATAATAATAATTATCTATTCCCCCACCTGTCAGAGCTGAAGAAACTTCTCGGATGAGAAGCAAAACGTCTTCAAAGAAAAGCAAGGAAATCCAGTTGCCTCTTTTTTTTTAAAAAAAAAAAAAGCACCTTTGGCACAATCCTGGTGGTAAGAGATTAAAAAAAGGTCTTCAGGGTCCTCCCAACCCATTGGCTTTTCTCAGCGTTCTTCCCATCCCTGTCTCTGAAATCTGCAGAAGACAATTTGAAGCAAAGCGACCTGCTGTTTCCAGCAAATCTTCCTATTGTCCTGTTGGAATTGAGGCAATGACTTTCGCGACTACTTCTCGGAACAAACAGAAGACAATTTCAAATCATCATCATAATAATAATAAAAGGAGAAGCCTTGGACAAAAGCCTACCAGGCTTATTGATGTCACTGTTCCACATCAACCTCAACTTTCTGATTCAGTGAAAGGTCAACAAGAATTCTTGGAGACCTCATAAAGGGATGTTCTACCAGCTAATTTAGCTCTTCCTGACTGTGGAGGTCTGTCTACTCCGCAGGATGTATGAAGAGACATCGTTTTGAAGTTTAAAAGCTTTTGTCCTCCGAACGAAGAGGGGAAATATATAATATATATCTTGTGCAAAGCCAGGTATACAAGTTGATAACAAGAAAGGACTCAGTAGGAGCTTCTTTTTAAAAAAAAAAAATAAAAAAATCATAATAACTGTAAACCATAAAAGTGGCCCTTTGAACACAAAAGAAGGCCAAATTCATTGTTTCCTTTTATATTTTCATATCCATCACCCTGCCAACAAAAGTGCGTATAGTCAAGGCCATGGTCTTCCCAGTTGCAATGTATGTCTGTGAAAGTTGGACCATAAGAAGGCTGAGCGCCAAGGAATGGAGGCCTTTGAACTATGGTGCTGGAGAAGACTCCTGCAAGTCCCCTGGACTGCAAGGCGATCAAACTGGTCAGTCCTGAGCTTAAATGGACTCCAGAAGATGGTAGAGAACAAGAAGGCCTGGAGGAATGTTGTCTATGGGGTCGCGATGGGTCAGACATGACTTCACAACTAACAACAACAAAAGTCCTCAACTTACAACAGTTCTCTTAGTGTCCATTTGCAGTTACAACAGCAATGCAAAAGGTGGTTTATGGCCATTTTTCACACTTACGACCCATTGCAAGATCCACATGGTAGTAACTTAACAATGGTGGCAGGAAAGGTCATTAAATGAGGCAAAATTCACTTAATAACTGTTTCACCTAGCAACATAAATATTGGACTCTGATGTGGTCATAAGACCCTTACAGTATTCAGGAAGATGGGATGCTGTCCATTCCTCGCCAATAGTTGGATAGTTGTAAAAAAGAAAAAAAAGAAAGAAATTCACTGCTAAATCAATTTAGCCTTAAGCTCAATTTTCCTCAGCTGAATGCTTCAGTTGATAAATTCCTCAGGGCTACCAGGCTGGACAGCTTTGTTAAACCTAATTTTATTAAAAGCCAGGCTATGAAAATCTTGTTTGCATAATTATCTACATTAAATATTTCTATCTTTTCCTTTGGAGATCACATTTGTAATCACTTCAGTTTTATTTGAGTTTACGTGAAATAAAATCTATCAACACACACACACACACAGAATCAGACACACAATCACGTGCGCGTGTGCACACACAAACACACACACAAAAACACACACATCTGGCCCATGAAAATGTTGTGGAAACGGTGGTTAATGTTAGCTTTGTTGAAACACACTGGGGCACCCGGGAAGGCTTGGATCTGCTCACAATATCGCTTTAACAAACTTTGTGCTATGGGGAAAAAGACAAAAAAAAAAGAAAGAAAGACCAGGGTTTGGATAATGCATCAGGATTATTTCAAATGTTAGTTCCTTATACGTTAGGATCAATTCATTGTTCCTGTCTCTTCTGATTTCTCAGATAACATTACTTGATCCAGGCAATGCCACGATGAAACCATACTTGATGGCAAATTTAGACTGTTTTACTGGTACAGACATAGCACTTCCCCTGCTACGAGTGAGTAGATACAATAGCCTTCAAATTCTTTTTTTGCTTTGTGTGTGTGTGTGTGTGTGTGTGTGTGTGTAAATGTAAATATTCTGGGATCTCTCTCTTTATCTCCTCTCTCTCTCTCTCCTCTCTGTCTCTCTCTCTTTCTCTGTCAACTTCTGTCTCTATCTATTTCTCTCTCCTCCTGTCTCTCTTCCCCCCTTTTTAGTTCTCTCTCTCTCTCGTTCTCTCTCATTCTCTTTCTCTGTCTCTCTGTCTCTCTCTCCCTATCTCTGTTTCTCTCTGTTTCTCTCTCTTTCTCTCTCTCTTTCTCTCACATCTCTCTCTCTCCTCTCTCCTGCCTCTCTCTTTCTCTGTCAACTTGTGTCTCTACCTATTTCTCTCTCCCCATCTCTCTCTTTCTCCCTATTTAGCTCTCTCTCTCTCTCTCTCTCTCTCTCATTCTCTTTCTCTCTCTCTGTGTGTGTCTATCTCCTTATCTCTCTGTATCTCTTTTATCTCTCTCTCTCTCTCTCATTCTCTCTCTTTCTCTCTTTGTCTATCTCTCTCTGTGTGTATGTGTCTATCTCCCTATCTCTCTATCTCTTTTATCTCTCTCTCTCTCTTTCTTTCTCTCTCTCTCTCTCTCTGTCTCTCACTCTTTCTCTCTGTCATCTCTCTCTTTCTCTCACATCTCTCTCTCTCCTCTCTGTCTTTCTTTCTTTGTCAACTTCTATCTGTCTCTACCTCCCTATCTCTTTATCTCATTGTCAGGAAATTTCTCTTTAGTTCTAGGTTGCTTCTCTCCTTTATTAGTTTCCATCCATTTCTTCTTGTCCTGCCTTTAGGTGCTTTGGAGAATAGATTGACTCCCTCTTCTTTGCTCTTTTCTGTACTCTTTCTACAGTCTCAACATTTTTTTTATACCGTAACGTCATAGCATAATGTTTTCTAATTATAGTGTAAATACAGAGGTCAATATGTTTTTAAATGGGTCAAAAATGGCTTCATTTTCCTGTTGGAATAAAACTAAGATTCATCTAACTGAGCCTCCTTTTAATTTTTCAACATTGTGACCCATCAAATGTATCCAGAAAGCCCATAGCTATGGTATGAAGGTAACAATTGATCACCAAGGCATATACTGAATCAGTGAGGTGAAATTAAGTGAAGGTTAAAATATTAGACTAGTCCAGGGGCAGGTCACCTTGGCTCTTTTATGACTGGTGGACTTCAACTCCCAGAATTCCTGAGCCAGCCATGCTGAGGGGAAAGGGAAAGGTTTCCATGCTGAGCCATGCTGGCTCAGGAATTCTGGAAGTTGAAGTCCACAAGTCATAAAAGAGCCAAGGTTGCCTACCCCTGGCCTAGTCTATTAAGCCTGACAGGAGTAGATTATCAGAAACTGGTAGGCCTAGTCCACGGGTAGGCAGCCTTGGCTCTTTTCTGACTGGTGGACTTCAACTCCCAGAATTCCAGAGCCAGCCATGCTGAGGAGAAAGGAAGAGGTTTCCAAGCTGAGCCATGCTGGCTCAGGAATTCTGGGAGTTGAAGTCCACGAGTCTTAAAAGAGCCAAGGTTGCCTACCCCTGGACTAGGACTTAAGGGACCCAGGTTCTAATCACTATGTCAGGCACAAACCACCAGATCCATGTGTGAAAACTTCAAGTTGACTACTTTATTGGCATTCTGCCTATAATACAAGAATCTCCCCAAACTGCTTGCCTTCCCTTGGAAACAAAAACATAAGGTTCTATGGAACCTGAATGTGGAGGTCAAGTCTAAGTCTCTTACTGCTGCGTAAGGACTCAAGGCTAGCTCCCTACTTGATCCCTCCTCCCTGCCTCCTCGGGAGTTTCCAACATACCATCAATTACAAAAATTCATTGGATATTTGATTTCAGGTAAAGGATAACCAGGTAAATTCACCCAAGTTTTTGGAAGAAAGGCACAATATAACTTTAAGAATAACATCATGATCTCACACAATGCAAACTGAAAGTCATCAAAGCTTCTGTCCATCTACAGATCTTAGGGGTGGTTTATCTACTCCTCATTGTCTTGTAGGACCTCCTTCCTAGAGATTCCAAGTCTTGGTCTCAGGAAGCTTATTGTATCTGCTGTGGTTGGTCTAAAAGTTTCATTTCTCTTTTTTTTCCCTCATGTCTATGAGAACGATGTCCACCCATCAGATCTTGATATTGCAAGTTAAAAAGCAAAAAACAGACCGAGTGGCAGCCATCTTAACTTTTTTAAAGACATTTTTTTAAAAAAGAAATGTGTCAGAATCCAATTATATTTCATCTTTAATTATCAAATATAGAAACTCCCAATTCTGCCTTCTCTGGATTCTGCCATAAGAGGGAGAGAAGGGGGAGAACAAAGGGGCTTTATGGCCCTCACTTCCTTCAGTATACTTCTAAGGACTGAATGCTGAATGTGTGTTTATTGTAACCTCAAAGCGTTAGCACCAAAGAACCTTACCATAACAAAGAAGGGTATTTGCCTTTCATGTAGTTTATCTGAAGTCTCCATCCAGACGGAAGAAAAAAAAAAGGGGGTGGAATTGTGATACCTGAAACTATCTCTGGAAGGGGGGTTGATTGGGTGGGACTACTGGGGAACCCCTTAAAACCTTGAATGGGAGGGCTTGGACCCCAAGTCCTGTCTAGCATGCCTGCAACCACTTCTTCTTAATAAAGGATTCCTGTTGGAAGCATTATTCCAAGAGTTCTGTCTTCTTAAGATGCAAAGTGGGGTGGGTCCTTGCAAAATGTCTTTAAAAGGATGTCTCCAGAATTCGTTTTACATAGCTTGTCCTCCTGAGATGTGTGTGTGAGTTTGTGTGTAAGAGAGGGTGTGTGTTTGTAAAGCAGATAGTGGCATTTTATATTGACAGAGACAACCACACCTGTCTCTAGGGAATCTGTTGCCGCTCCAGTAATTCCACATCTCGTCCAATTTATGAATGAAATGTGGCACATGAATCTTTGAAACGTACGGAGTGGGCAGATGTTGTGAGACACGAATAGGGAAAATTTGAGATAGGAGGGGAAAAAAACAGGAAGAAAGAGCAAGGAAGAGAGAGATTGGAACACTCACTTGAAATGCATCTGTCAAAACCACACAAATAGTATTAAATCTTTACTCCTTTTTACCCCCTGAAAAAAAAATTCAGTGCCACCCTTTTTTACATGTAAAAGCAAGAATCCCAGGATTCCCCAGAGCAGAATAGAAAATGAACAGAATAGAATAATAATTTTATTGTCACTTTAAATGTACATTAATCAGCCTACATTAAAATGAGATTTGGTTGCATACAGCTCTCAAAGGGTAACCACCTCCAATATACACTGCATAAACATGACAAAATAATAATAATAATAATAATAATAATAATAATAATAATAAGAAAGAACTGGAGAAGATAACAAAATACAAAGACCTACAAATAGAAATAGAAAGACTGTGGCAAAAGCAAGCAAGGGTAGTACCAATAGTAATAGGCTCCTTAGGTGCAATCCCAAAACAACTGGAGCACCACTTGAACACCATTGGCATTGAAAAATTTGCTATTAGTCAATTGCAAAAGGCGGCCTTATTAGGAACTGCTTCCATCCTGCGACGATATCTGTAATACCATCAAACATCCACATCTGCCTATCCCAGGTCCTGGGTAAGGACTCGATAGGTAGACAAAATGCCAAATCCAGTCTGAACATCTGACTGACTGTGCGATGATCCATAATAATAATAATAATAATAATAATAATAATAATAATAATAATAATAATAATAATAATAATAAAATGCATATACTCACAGACTCATACATATGTGGCTCAGAGAAACAACATAGTCTAGTTCAGATCTATACATAAACATGGCAAGAAAAAAATGAATCTTGTGAGTTTACCAGATGGATAGCATGGGGGAAAAAGCTGTTACAGAAACTGGTAGTCCTACTGTAAATACTTTGAATCCTCCTCCTAAAGGGGAGAAACAGAAATAGACCAGGAAGTGGGTATGTGGGGTCTCTAACAATGCTTCAAGCTCTAACCACATAGTGTTTATAAACAGTGTCTGAATAACAGGAAGCGGGCATCCTATAATATTCTCAGCTGTCCTCACCACTCTTTGTATAGACCTTCTATCTGAGGCTCTGCTACCACCAAACCAAATAGTGATGCAGTTTGTTAAGATGCTCTCAATTGTGTAACATTAAAAAGTGACCAAGAAAGAAGGAGAAAGAGCTGTGGTGGCACAGTTGTTACAATGCAGTATTGCAGGTTAACTCTGCCCACAGCCCGGAGTTTGATCCTCACCTTGACTCAGCCTTCCATCCTTTTAAGGCAGGTAAAATGAGGACCTAGATTGTTGGGGCTGATTTTGCAAACTGCTTAGAGAGGGCTGTAAAGCATTGTGAAGTGGAATATAAGTTTAAGTGCTATTTGAGAAACGGGCAACGAAGAAGTCTTGTAGACTGAGCCTATGCCCTGAAATCCAGTATCTATTTCCACAGAAGACCACTTGTATCGTATTATTTTATTTATTTATATCTCACCCAGAATATTTACAAAGAACTCAAAGCTGCAGACATGTGCAGCATGTCTTCATTCTCCTATTTTTCCCACAACAACTCTATGAGGTGGTTTGGACCGAGGGAGAGTGATTGGCCTAAAGCAGGAGTAGGCAACCTTGGCTCTTTTAGGACTCGTGGACTTCAACTCCCAGAATTCCTGAGCCAGCATAGCTCATCTTGGAAACCTCTCCCTTTTCCACAAGTCATAAAAGAGCCAAGGCTGCCTACTCCTACTCCCGTGGACTAGGCCTACCAGTTTCTGATACTCTACTCCTATCAGGCTTAATAGACTAGGCCAGGAGTAGGCCACCTTGGCTCTTTTATGACTCGTGGACTTCAACTCCCAGAATTCCTGAGCCAGCCACGCTGAGGGGAAAGGGAAAGGTTTCCAAGCTGAGCCAAAGTCATCCAGCCATCTTTTAGGCATAAGGCAGGACTAGAACTCACAGTCGCCCACTTTCTAGACTGGTGCTTTAACTACCAGACCAAACTGGTTCTATTTTATTGGTTAGAAAATTTAAAGTAAGGAAAAGAGGGCAAAATATCTTTGGAAAGCATAATAGAACTCAGTCTCCCTTTTAGTTTATTTAGACCTTCTCTGATTTTAGTGAGACAAAAGAAGGAAACATGACAAAACCCAAAACAAAACACATCTTAGCATCTGGCATTCTTTTGCACCCTTCCTTTTTTGCATCCAGTTCAGGGACAGAGAATAAGTGACATCTTGAGAAGGGTATCTAATATCCTGTAGAAAACAGAAGTCTTCAAAAAAGTTTCTTTTTACTTCTGTGGAATTTAATATAAAGAAAGAGGCCTCGAGACAAAGGTCAGCACAAAAGTAAAACACTGTTTCTCTTTAGCTCCAAACAATGCTGATGTTTTGTAGACTTGCTCCTCAAGACGTTCTGGATGTATTGAAGTCAAAGGTGTAGTAGAGGATTTTCACCAAGTCACTGCCTCTTAATTGAATCTCTTTTTCAGAGTTGCTGTGAGGATGAACTTGGCAGCAGGGACAGAAAAGGGAGGAATCAATATATATACCTGAAATTAGGTCCCATGATTAGATCTGGAGTCAAACAGAGAGAGGCTGATGCATGGAAGATCTGGTGAGACAGAAGTGAAGGAAAGACAGTAAGGACAGCAGAATAACAGAATTGGAAGGGACTTTGGAGGTCTTCTAATCCACCCCCTGCTCAAGCAGGAGACCCTATGCCATTTCAGATAAGTAGTTGTCCAATCTCTACTTAAAGACCTCCAATGTTGGAGCACCCACAACTCCTAGACACAAGCAGTTCCGTTGATTAATTGTTCTCTCTCTCAGGAACACAACAGAGCAGAGCAGAACAGAACAGAACAGAATGAAAAGAGGAGTGGAGTGTGGAGAGGGGAGGAGAAGAGAAGAGAAGAGTTGGAAGGGACTCGGAAGTCATCTAATTTAACACCCTGCTTGAGCAGGAGACCCTATACATTTTCAAACAAATGGTTGCCCAATCTCTTCTTTAAAACCTCCCCACAACCTCTGGAAGCAAGTCATTCCATTGATTAATTGTTCTAACTGTCAGGAGATTTCTCCTTAATTTAAGGTTGCTTCTCTCCTTGATGAGTTTCCATCCATTGTTTCTTGTCTTGGCTTCTAGTGCTTTAGAAAATAGGTTGACCTCTTCTTATTTGTGGAGCCCTTTTAAATATTAGAAGATTGCTTTCATGTCCCCCCTGGTCCTTCTTTTCCTTAAACTAGACATGTCCAATTCCTGCAACCGTTCTTCATATGATGTAATCCCTAGTCCCCTAATCATCTTTGTTGTTCTTCTCTTTCCAGAGTTTCAACATCTGTTTTTAATATATATTGTGCAGTCCTTGGTGCTGTTTGAGCTTGGTTGTTTTCTTGCAAATGTTTCATGACCCAACTAGGTAACCTTATCATTGCTAGAAAGAAGTGGGTTTGGAGAGAACAGGAGGAGGAGGAGGAGGAGGAGGAGGAGGACAACTGTGTGGTCCTTGGTTGTTTTCTTGCAGATGTTTCATTCACTGATGATGTTAAATAATTTGGGTACTGAAATGTCTGCAAGAAAACAACCAAGCTCAGAGAGCACCAAGGACCCCATCCTTATCCCCCTCTTCCTCCTCCTCCTCTTCCTCTTCTCCACAAACCTCACTCCCTTCTATCACTAATGATGTTACCTAGTTTGGGTAATGAAACGTCTGGAAGAAAACCACCAAGCTCAGAGAGCATCAAGGACCCCTCATAATATTGTTTAGAAGCTACCAGTCCAAAGAGAACCATGCTTGTTTGCAGGGACCTTCAACTACAGAGCTCTATGCAATAAATATATGTCTAAACTCTTCACTATTATTTACCTGAAGTTGACTGCAGAATGGATGTAGCGCTCAGAAAGTTAGAATAAGATAAAGAAGAAAGGGTAATTGTTTTAAGGTTGCTCACATTTCTGCTGAGAATTACAGACACTACCCTGAGTGTTAAATATATATATTTGAAAGGAAATTGAAAGCTTAAGCTACCATAAGTGGTATGATTCCTAAGCTGTCTCCAGCAGTTCTGTAAGACGTGTAGTTTCTTGTACAAAGAATAAAGGAGACAATTCCTTATTTGATGCTTTCTGGCTCTGTTTTCACAACTTTGCCACCTGGGTTCAACCAATCCTAAACTACATACAAAAACAGCAAATAAACTGGTTTGCTCATCTGGAGAGAATGAATTGGTATTCCGTACCAAACATATATACTGTATAAAAAGAAGAAGGTCAAAGAACATGACACAGACCTAGAAGAAGATGGAGAAACAACATCAAAGACATGCTACAACAGCATCAGATAACAATGGATGAGGCTGCCAGAAGAGCCAGGAGGAGGAGGAGGAGGAGGAGGAGGAGGAGGAGGAGGAGGAGGAGGAGGAGGAGGAGAAGAAGAAGAAGAAGAAGAAGAAGAAGAAGAAGAAGAAGAAGAAGAAGAAGAAGAAGAAGAAGAAGAAGAAGAAGAAGAAGAAGAAGAAGAAGAAGAAGAAGAAGAAGAAGAAGAAGAAGAAGAAGAAGAAGAAGAAGAATACAGAGCAGTGGTTTAAGAAGGTCACTGAAGTCTTGGAGTCCCTATTGCTCTGAAAAGTATCTTAAAAGGGTTGCTTCTGTTTGACTATACTATTCTGCCTTTCCCATTGTTTGTGGAGATTCTCAGTCATCCTGGCATAGTTGTCACAAAGGGGCTTTTTGAAAAAGCAATTGGACTGTTTTTCCTTGAGGAAGAAGAAGAAGAAGAAGAAGAAGAAGAAGAAGAAGAAGAAGAAGAAGAAGAAGAAGAAGAAGAAGAAGAAGAAGAAGAAGAAGAAGAAGAAGAAGAAGAAGAAGAAGAAGAAGAAGAAGAAGAAGAAGAGGAATCTTATCCAAGAAGCTTCATCACTTGTGAGCAGATGGTGGGGGGATGGAAGGATAGACTCTGACAGGATGCTGGGTGGTGATGGAAATATTGTATCTGCTGTCATCTAATCATTAGCACTTTCTCAGTCCAGTTGCATTCTGAATGCCTTTCCAATTGTTTTCCTGTCTGTCACCCAAACTGTTTCTTCTAATGGTGTCCCTGGCACCCTCAGAATTTCCAATTTCTTGGAATCAACAGACATGCCCACTCCGGACCTTAATTTGAAGGCCACAGTTGAAATATCAAACTGTTTTCCTTGCCAGCGAGTCCATCATTTCTCAGTGTACAAGTCCTTCTTCCTAGCTGGAACACATAAGATTTAATTTCCTGACCTCTTCCACTGATTTATAGCAGTCATTTTTCTACAACATTAGACTGGAGAATCTATTTCACTGGAGCTTTTTTAGAGCCAACTGATGTTTTATGGATACTACCCTGTACACATCTATCTCCACTTTCATCCTTTCTGGAAATTTGGTAGGCACAGTAAAAACCTATCAATACAAAGTATGAAAAGTCTTATAGCCAAAAGAATTTGAACCCAGAAAGAACACTGTCACAATTGATACAGATATTAAATATTTATATACTGATTTATTTATAAAATTTGTATGTCACTGACTGAGAAGAAGGACTCCCCGGAGTTGACAGCTTAACATAAGAGAATTTAAAAAACTGAAATAATTCCTTTTAAAAAAAGCATCTGTCCATTATGGAGAGTCAGCTATGGAAAATCTAGACAGCATACTAAAAAGCAGAGACGTCACCCTGCCAAAAAAAGTGCGTGTAGTCAAGACCGTGGTTTTCACAGTTGCAATGTATGGCTGTGAAAGTTGGATCTTAAGAAAGGCTGAGCGCCAAAGAATGGAGGCCTTTGAACTATGGTGCTGGAGAAGATTCCTAAGAGTCCCCTGGACTGCAAGGCGATCAAACCAGTCAGTCCTAGAGAAGATCAACCCCGACTGTTCTTTAGAAGGCCAGATCCTGAAGGTGAAACTCAAGTACTTTGGCCACCTAATGAGAAGGAAGGACTCACTGGAGAAGAGCCTGATGCTGGGAAAGATGGAGGGCAAGAGAAGAAGGGGACGACAGAGAAGGAGGTGGCTGGATGGAGTCCCTGAAGCAGTAGGCATGAGCTTAAATGGACTCCAGAAGATGGTAGAAGACAGGAAGGCCTGGAGGAATGTTGTCCATGGGGTTGCAATGGGTCGGACATGACTTCACAACTAACAACAACAACAACAATTTATTTATTTATTTATTTATTTATTTGCTAAATCAGAGACTACCTCCTTACTATCTTGCTATAGAACAAGCACGACATCTGAAAATACCTCAGCAAAAAGAATAATGTGCGGTCTCATTGATTTAACACCTCTAATGGGCTGGAATGAAATATACTGCTGACATACAAAAACACTAATGGGTGATACCTCCTTCTTTCTGAGTCAGCTTATGTGGTGTTATCTCTTGAAGCTTCCGATCCCAGAATAAATATATCAGCTAACACTTTGAATTTTTGCTCAATGTGGTTGTTACACAATCACTGCATTCATTAGCTCTTTCAGATAGGAGCCATATTCATTAACTCTTGATCATGAACTCACCAGCAATGTTTCTTTCCAAAACAAGCAGATGACTCCAGTACAACTTGCTCTGGGCTCAAAATTAATATCAGATTTCAAAAGAGATCAAGAGGCCAATTTGGAAAGCTGGTTTAGAAAAGGGTCAAGCTGATGATATACAGAATTACATTTCCATAGCTTTGGCTTTAGTTAACAAAGCAGCAACTTGGGACCAAAAGGATGGTGTTAAGAATACAGAATGCAGATAGTCCTTGAATTAGGACCACAGATGATGATGATGATGATGATGATGATGATGATGATGATGAGAAGAAGAAGGAGGAGGAGGAGGAGGAGGAGGAGGAGGAGGAAGGGTCCTTGGAGGTCATCTAGTCCAACCCCCTGCTCAGACAGGAAACCCTATATCATTTCAGACAAATGGCTGTCCAGTCTCTTCTTCAACTGGTTAATTGTTCTAACTGTCAGGAAGTTTCTCCTTAGTTCTAGATTCTTCTCTCTTTGATTCATTTCCATTTGTTGCTTCTTGTCCTGCCTTTAGGTGCTTTGGAGAATGGCTTGACTCCCTCTTCTTTGGGGCAGCTCCTGAGATATTGGAACACTGCTATCATGTCGCCCCTCATCTTTGTTGCTCTTCTCTGTACTATTTCTAGAGTCTCAACATCTTCTTTACATCTTGGTGACCAAAACTGGATGCAGGATTCCAAGTGTGGCCTTACCAAGGCCTTGTAAAATGGTATTAACCCTTCACGTGATCTTGATTCTATCCCTCTGTTAATGAAGCCTAGCACTGTTGGCTTTTTTGGCAGCTGTAGCACACGGCTGGCTCCTATTTAAGGGATCGTCCACTAGCCCAAAATTTATGTTGCTAAGCAAAACAGTTGTTTAGTGACCAATGATGCTTTTTCAAGAGGCAACTGGACTTAGTTTTGACTTTTCAAAAGGGACTTTACTTTATTCACTTTATTTGGCATTCCCTCTTCCCCATCTCCAAATATAGAGGCGTGGTGACTCAGTGGCTTAATGATGCTGGAGATGGTCTCAGCTCCAGTGGTTCGAGTCCTAGCACCTCAAGTGAGTTCCCATCACTTGCCTCAGCTTCTGCCCACCTTGCAGTTTGAGAGCATATTCTATGCAAATAGATAGATAGGTACCACTTTGGTGGGGAGACAAGCTGGTGCTCCATTCAGGCAGTCAGATTCCTGATGGTTCTGAACCTTCCGGGTTGTGGTGCCCTTTGCAAGACAGCTCTGGAAAGGGAGGGAGGGGGCTTTGGGTGATGCTGCAGGAAGAGCCACTCATCTTTCTCTCTGGTTGGCTGCCAAAATGCTCTCCCTTCTGTGACGGACCTTGGGAAGTACACAAGGATGTCGTACTCTTGTGGAAAAATAAAGCCTTAAAAAAATAAAGGGCTTTTACGAAATTCCATGGGTGACAGAGAGATCTTTATTTTTGCGCAAAAAGGTTCAGAAGTGACTTAACAATCAACAAATTTCTGAACAAGGGGGAGGGTCTAAACTAAAGCTTTATAGGTTTCTTTCTCTCAGGAACAAAGGAAGCATAGATGGAATCTTACATTGTATATGGAATCTACTTTTGTGTAACATTCAGATAGTTTCTCACACGTTAGGTCCATTTCTCATGGGAATACAATGAAGGCAGTTTTTACTTTTATACAATGTTTCTAAATATGCATTAGGTCATCCATGTACTGTTAATACAGCTTTTGGCTAACACAACTTTCTTTCAAAAATTATGCAGACACATGATTTTTGCTTTCAGTGATTTTTCATTATTATTATTATTATTTTACTTTATTCTTCTTTATTTTATGTTATTCTATTTCTTTCCCACATTAGTACAACAGGGCTGGTACCTTGGTAAAGGCAAACTACTATTCTGAAATAGCATTGTCGTCTCCTGTGTTGATGGAAAAGTCTTCATCATGGGTCAGTCCAAGCCGGGCATAAACAACATGGCGACTGCTTTAGAAAGAAGGTTGCAGTTTATTGGAGTGGAGAGCCAGATGGAAAGATGGCTCTGAAAGAAAAAGAGAGAGAGAGCACATGTAGGGAGTGGGTTTTTATACCCTCTGGGGCTTTTGTTTGGAGTTGTTTCCTGTTCCTGTTTGAGGCTTTGTATTTCCTGTGTCATGTATTCTGACCTGTGTCCCTTTGGCATCCATGGGTTAATCTTATTATGCCCTGTCTTAGAGTTTGGGTGGGATATGTAGATTTTAGGTGTCGTTGTCTTCTTAATCTTCTAGCTGGGGGCCTCCAACCTTCCTGAATGGATTATTTACATCTGCATTTCTACTGAGCTGGTTTCTGCTTGGGGGAGGGAGAATTGGGGCTATTAAGAAAAACTGGGCATGCTTTTCTGCCTCTTTAAGATCCTTTGAGGAAATATATTTTTCTTCCCTTTTAATATTTCCTTCTCTGGGTGGCTGACCTCCCACACCTGGCTAATGTAAGAAAGTAATAGTCTAATAATAATAACCTCAAAATATTATTGTACACAAACTCTAGGCTGACACCCACTGCTTCATTCATTTTTATACCATGAGCTGATCTGCTTAGTTTTTGGGAATTCTAGCATTTTTTTTTAAAGAATCACAGGGTTTCTGCTTTGTATCTGCTACTGTAATTTAGTTGCACAGTTTCAAGTTTGCATTTCAAAATCTGGGCAATATTATTAGTGTGTTAGCATCTCCCCCCCCACACACACACACATTCCCCCCAAAATGTAGGAATGGAAAATAGGAGTTTTCCCCTTTTCATTGCATTCTCCATCTCTCTCTTACTTTCTCTCTCTCTCTTTTTAATATGCACACCTATAAAAACGATAGTGGATTTCATAGCAATTCTCCCAGCTAAAGGCTGGAGGGTGTGTTGTTGTAAATTAATAAAAACAGAATTCACATGTTCTGTATAGAAGCAGGAAGCAATTCTGATAAGTGAATCCTAACACAAATAGACATAAACAGAAATGTTTCTAACAAAAAAAGGAAATAAAAAGGGAAGAGAAGAGAAGGGAAGAAAGGGAAGGGAAGAGAGAGAGCGAGGGAGGGAGGGAGGGAGGAAGGAAGGAAGGAAGGAAGGAAAGACCAAAAAAAGGAAGGCCTGGAAAGAAAGAAAGAAAGAAAGAAAGAAAGAAAGAAAGAAAGGAAGGAAGGAAGGAAGGAAGGAAGGAAGGAAGGACTAGAAAGAAGGAAGAACCAGAAAGAAAGGAAAGGAGGAAGGAAGGGAGGGAAGAGGAAAAAGGAAGGAAGGAAGGAATGACCAGAAAGAAGGAAGGCCTGGAAAAAAAGGAAGGGAGAAAGAGAGGGGGGAAGGAAGGAAGGACCAGAAAGAAGGAAAGTCTGGAAAGAAAGCAATGGAGGAAAGAAGGAAGGAAGGAAGGGAGGGAGGGAGGGAGAGAGGGAGGGAGGGAGGGAAGAAGGAAAAAAGAAGAAAGGAAGGAATGACCAGAAAGAAGGAAGGCCTGGAAAAAAGGATGGGAGGAAGAGAGGGGGGAAGGAAGGAAGAAAGGAAGGAAGGACCAGAAAGAAGGAAAGTCTGGAAAGAAAGCAATGGAGGAAAGAAGGAAGGAAGGAAGGGAGGGAGGGAGGGAGAGAGGGAGGGAGGGAGGGAAGAAGGAAAAAAGAAGAAAGGAAGGAATGACCAGAAAGAAGGAAGGCCTGGAAAAAAGGATGGGAGGAAGAGAGGGGGGAAGGAAGGAAGGAAGGAAGGAAGGAAGGAAGGAAGGAAGGAAGGAAGGAAGGAAGGAAGGAAGGACCAGAAAGAAGGAAGGCCTGGAAAGAAAGCAATGGAGGAAGGAAGGAAGGAAGGAAGGAAGGAAGGAAGGAAGGAAGGAAGGAAGGACCAGAAAGAAGGGAAGGGAAGGGAAGAGAAGAGAAGAGAAGAGAAGAGAAGAGAAGAGAAGGGAAGGGAAGGGAAGGGAAGGGAAGGGAAGGAAAGGAAAGGAAAGCCTTTTCTGCACTCCACTGCAATGATTTCAATAAGGGACTCCAAGCCTTTTCTTCTACATTTGAAAAGGAGACAGCGGAGCCATTTGCCCTGTGTGTTAGGACAGCATTTTGGTTTTTTCCAGCTTGCTGAAATCAAGGTTGGCATTTTACATTATTAAACACCTCTTTTAAAAATACCTTCCACTGAGGTGGCCTGGGCCTAGCAATCTCACTTCTACCCCTTACCCCCTGCCTTGGGACAAAATCTGCGCTTGATCACACAGTAATGGGGAAAGCGTTTGCTCCCAGCAGCAGGCAGACCGTTCAATCAGCACCAAAACCCAGGTAAAGAGCAATTACGGCCCTGTGCGGAGATTAAGGCTTCCACAATGTTCAAAATCTGCCAAAGGACTTTGAAGCCCCATCGTGGGGAAGACAAGACCCAGAAAAAACACAGAATACGGACTGGGTCATTATTTTTCGAAGAACCAAGGGAATCCTGTTCTTGAGGTGATCCAAATTTTATTCCTCACCCGAGGCCCACGTTTGATTTTTATTTTGATTTTTAGGGGGTAGGGCGGGGAGGAAAAACATGTGAAGTAATCCTGACCTGGTTAGAAGAAGGCCATATTTCATCTCTCTATTTCTCTGCCTGCCTGTCTGTGACGTGATAGCCGTGTTCCAATATTTGGGGGGCTACCAAAGAGAAGAGGGGGATCAACCTGTCTTTCAAAGCAGCAGAAGGCAGAAGAAGAAACACTGGATGGAAAGTAATCAAGGAGAGACGCAACCAAGAACTAATTTGCTGACAGTAACAATTAATCGTTAGAACTGCTTGCCTTCGGAGGTTCCGGTTGCTCCATCGCTGGAGGATGTCAAAAAGAGACTGGACAGCTGCTTTTCTGGAATGGTATAGGGCAGTGGTTCTCAACCTTTCTAATGCCGTGACCCCATAATACAGTTCCCCATGTTGTGGTGACCCCCAAGTGGGTGTGGCCACCAATAAGAGGGAGTAGGACAGCTAGGGAAAAGAGAAAAAAATGGCGGACAGCGTGGTTTGGCGACCCCCGTGAAATGGTCATTCGACCCCAAATGGGGTCCCGACCCACAGGTTGAGAACCACTGCTATAGGGTCTCCTGCTTGTGCAGGGGGTTGGACTAGAAGACTTCCAATGCCCCCCCAAACTCTGTTATTCTGTTATATTGTCTCTCCCCCTCCATCTGTCTGTCTGTCTATCTATCTATCTATCTATCTATCTATCTATCTATCTATCTATCTATCTATATCTGTCTGTCTGTCTGTCTATCTATCTATCTATCTATCTATCTATCTTTCTATCGATCTATAGATCTATTTATCTATTTCTATATCTGTCTATCTGTCTGTCTGTCTGTCTGTCTGTCTGTCTGTCTATCTATCTATCTATCTATCTATCTATCCATCTATTTCTATCCATCTATCCATCTATTATCCCTCTATTATCTATATCAATTTATCTATTACCTACCTACCTACCTACCTACCTACCTACCTACCTGTCTGACTGCCTGCCTGCCTGCCTGCCTGCCTGCCTGCCTATCTATCTATCTATCTATCTATCTATCTATCTATCTATCTATCTATCTATCTATCTATCTATCTATCTATCTATCTACTCTCTCTCTTTCTGTCTCTCTATCTCGGTATTTTTCATCTTCTCTTTCTCTCTTCCTCTCTCTCTTAAATTTATATGCCACCCATCTTACCACCGAGAGCCATTCTGGATGGTATGAGTGATTGTATGCAGAGCCTTGTGATCTGGGAGAGAGCCCAATTCATGCACAAAGCAAAGTTGTGCAAAGGGTCTTCCAGCCATGAAAAGCTCTATACATGTACTCAAGACCACTCAAATCATGTGTTATGATTATCTGGACTTTGACCTGTGCAATCCTCCCTCTGCCCAGATTTGAAGGGGTTTGGTATTTGCATTTCTCTTTTCATTCAATCAAGACAAACAAGCTGTGTGAACACTACAATCCTCCAGCAGCTACAAAACCCAGCTTTTGATTTCTGTTGATTTCCATCAGGATCAATCAGTCAGAATAGAGCTGGAAAAGACCTTGGAGGTCTTCTAATGCAGCCCTCTCCTCAAGCAGGAGACCCTATACCATTTCAGATAAGTGGCAGTCCAGTCCCTTCTTAAAAGCCTCCAGTGATGAAGCACCCACAACCTCTGAAGGCAAGCCATCCCACTGGTTGATTGTCCTCACCGTTAGGAAATTTCTCCTTAATTCCAGTTGCTTCTCTCCTTGATTTGTTTCCATTCATTGCTTCTTGTCCCGCTTTGGAGAATAAGTCAACCCCCCCCTCTTCTTTGTGGCAGCCCCCTCAAATACTGGAATACTGCGATCATGTCACCCCTAGTCCTTCCTTTCATTAAACTAGAC
Source organism: Crotalus adamanteus (assembly GCA_039797435.1). Taxonomy (NCBI): domain Eukaryota; kingdom Metazoa; phylum Chordata; class Lepidosauria; order Squamata; family Viperidae; genus Crotalus; species Crotalus adamanteus. The sequence continues at coordinate 279,417,729 of CM077919.1, read as the reverse complement.
ATACACAAATCCTGCAACTTTGCTTCATATGATTTAGAGTCCAGGTCTTGAACCATCTTAGTTTCTCTCCTCTGCACTTTTTCCAATGTGCAGAGTGTAATGTGGTGATCGAAAAGCACCCATAACGTCTAAAGGCAAGTTGCACCCAAAAAAAGGGTGCAGAACATTTTCTAGTTTCTAGACCTGCAGCAGGGACTGGCCAGTTTTTGATAGCCTCTTAATTTGTTCCCCCCCCTCCAAAAAAAAGCCCCTGACACTAAAGAGCATTTAAGGCCTGTTTTCATCTCTTTATTTTCTCCCAATTATGGGATCCAGCCTATTAGAGAAAATGGAACATGATGGTGCTGTTTAGCAGAGGCTTTTGATGTGCTAATAACATTCTTGTTTATTGCTCAGAACATGTTGCTCGGACTTCTGTTAGGCCTTTTTTTTTCAGTTAATCCCCCGTAATGCTTTGAGATTTGTCTGTTTCCGATGTTTGCCCTCCCAGAAGAATACAATTGCAGGCAGTGGACTAAGTAAAGTTTTTCTAGATTCGAAGCACGTTGATAAGAAGCTGAGCAGGATATTCTCCGTTGGGTGAAACAGCCAAATGTGTCTCCTGACTTTCATATTGTGTACAGGAAGAAAGAAAGATGAACCCCTTCAGAGGGACAGCTTCAGATATTCATCTTAATAGAACATCAGAGTAACAGAGTTGGAAGGGATCTTGGAGGTCTTCTAGTCCACCCCCCAGCTCAAGCAGGAGACCCCATACCATTTCAGACAAGTGGTTGTCCAATCTGTTCTTAAAGACCTCCAGTGTTGGAACAAGACAAGTCGTTTCATTGATTTATTTTTCTAAGAATAGAATAGAATAGAATAGAATAGAATAGAATAGAATAGAATAGAATAGAATAGAATAGAAAAGAAAATATGGAATAGAATAGAATAGGATGCAGAATAGAATAGAATAGAATAGGATGCAGAATAGAATAGAATAGAATAGAATGCAGAATAGAATAGAATAGGATGCAGAATAGAATAGAATAGAATAGAATAGGATGCAGAATAGAATAGAATAGAATACAATAGAATACAATAGAATAGAATAGAATAGAATAGAATAGAATGCAATAGAATAGAATACAATAGAATAGGATGCAGAATAGAATAGAATAGAATAGAATGCAGAATAGAATAGAATAGAATAGAATAGAATAGAATAGAATAGAATAGAATAGAATAGAAAATATGGAATAGAATAGAATAGGATGCAGAATAGAATAGAATAGAATAGGATGCAGAATAGAATAGAATAGAATAGAATAGAATAGGATGCAGAATAGAATAGAATAGAATAGAATAGAATACAATAGAATAGAATAGAATAGAATAGAATAGAATAGAATAGAATAGAATAGAATAGAATGCAATAGAATAGAATACAATAGAATACAATAGAATAGGATGCAGAATAGAATAGAATAGAATAGAATGCAGAATAGAATAGAATAGAATAGAATAGAATAGAATAGAATAGAATAGAATAGGATGCAGAATAGAATAGAATAGAATAGAATAGAATAGAATGCAGAATAGAATAGAATAGAATAGAATGCAGAATAGAATAGAATAGAATAGAATAAAATAGAATAGAATAGAATGCAATAGAATAGAATACAATAGAATACAATAGAATAGGATGCAGAATAGAATAGAATAGAATAGAATAGAATAGAATAGAATAGAATAGAATAGAATAGAATAGAATAGAATAGAATAGAAAATAGAATAGACTAGAGATAGAATGGAATAGAATATAGAATAGAATAGAATAGAATAGAATAGAATAGAATAGAATAGAATAGAATAGAATAGAATAGAATAGAATAGAATAGATGAACAGGTAGACTTGGTCTTCCAAGGATAAACATTAAGACTTGGTCTTCCAAGGATGAACACTGAGACCTGGTTTTCCAAGGATGAACATGGAGACTTGGTTGTTTGAAGGATGAAAATGGAGATTTGATCTCTGCTGGCTATCTGAGAGCCTCTGTGCCAATTCTATGTCTGTCTTTTGGGGAGTTAGCCTGTGCTACTCCATTCCATCATACCTCCAGGCATTTGGTATAGATAATCCTCGACTTACAACCACAATTGAGCCCCAAATTTCCATTGCTAAGCAAGAGAGCTCTTAACCGGGTTTTGCCCCATTTTACGACCTTTCTTGCCATAGCTGTTAAGTGAATCACTGTAGTTCTTAAGTTAGTAACACAGTTGTTAAGCAAATCTGGCTTCCCCATTGACTTTGCTTATCGGAAGGTCACCAAAGGTGATCACATGACCCCGGAGCACAGCAACGATCATCAATATGAGTCAGTTGCCAAGAGTCCCAGTTTTAATCATGTAACCATGGGGATGCTGCAATGTTTGGTAAATGGTTGTAAGTCAACCTTTTCAGTATGTTTCTAACTTCGAACAGTCACTGAACAAAATGGCTGTAAGCAGTGGTGGGATTCAAATACCTGAACAACCGGTTTTGCTGCTTCTGGAAGTCCGTCCTGGGGAGGCCTCTGAGGCCCAGAATGGACTTCCGGAAGTGGCATCTATGCACTTCCAGTGGGCTGTTCTGGGCCTAGGAGGTCTCCCCCAGGCCTCTGAGGCTCAGAATGGACTTCCGGAAGTGGCATCCATGCACTTCCAGTGGGCTGTTTTGGGGGAGGCTTCTCCCAGGCCTCTGAGGCTCAGAACAGACTTCTGGAAGTGGCATCCAGGCACTTCCAGTGGGCTGTTCTGGGCCTAGGAGGTCTCCCCCAGGCCTCTGAGGCTCAGAATGGACTTCCGGAAGTGGCATCCATGCACTTCCAGTGGGCTGTTCTGGGGGAGGCTTCCCCCAGGCCTCTGAGGCTCAGAACGGACTTCTGGAAGTGGCATCCATGCACTTCCAGTGAGCTGTTCTGGGCCTAGGAGGTCTTCCCCAGGCCTCTGAGGCTCAGAATGGACTTCCAGAAGTGGCATCCATGCACTTCCAGTGGGCTGTTCTCGGGGAGGCTTCCGCCAGGCCTCTGAGGCTCAGAACGGACTTCCGGAAGTGGCATCCAGGCACTTCCAGTGGGCTGTTCTGGGCCTAGGAGGTCTCCCCCAGGCCTCTGAGGCTCAGAATGGACTTCCGGAAGTGGCATCCATGCACTTCCAGTGGTCTGTTCTGGGGGAGGCTTCCCCCAGGCCTCCGAGGCTCAGAATGGACTTCTGGAAGTGGCATCTATGCACTTCCGGTGGGCTGTTCTGGGGGAGGCTTCCCCCAGGCCTCTGAGGCTCAGAACGGACTTCCGGAAGTGGCATCCAGGCACTTCCAGTGGGCTGTTCTGGGCCTAGGAGGTCTCCCCCAGGCTTCTGAGGCTCAGAACGGACTTCTGGAAGTGGCATCCATGCACTTCCGGTGGGCCATTCTGGGTCTTGTGAAAAAGGGCTAGGGCTTCAGCCGGTTTGCCAAAGTCAAAAAAAAAAACAACCAATTAGCTACTGGTTCTTCTGAACTGGTGTGAACCGGCTGAATCCCACCCCTGGTTGTAAGTCAAGGACTACCTGTAATTCTCTGGGATGTCATTCCAACGTTTCTGCTTTATCTTGACGGGACTTTTGAGCTGACAAGATTAAGTGGATACATTCCTAAGCTCTATCCTTGATCCAGTTGGGAGTTTTTATAACTGCAATCTTCAAACTCGTGAAACCCAAAGAACTAGGAGTTCTGGGCAAAGCAACCCTAAAGCTTCTGCACCACATTGGATGAGGCCATTTTTATTTGGGATTTTTTTTTTTTCAGCCTCCACTGAGGTTGTTAAGAGACTTCTGTTTAGGAATATTCTTTTTTCCCCCTCCCCAACTATCCTGGAGGAAGTAAAGACTTAATTTCCTTACAAACCTTCATCTCTGTAACTGCCTCTGACTGTTTGTTTCACTGTTTGCAAAGTACCCGAAAAATTTGAATGCACAGGGATCTGATTCCAGCTGGTTTTGCATTTCAAAGAGCTGGAGTCTTTTAATTATTCAAGAAAGCTCTCTCATCTTCCCTTTCAGCTCCTACAACTCTTAACGCATACTATATAAATCCTCAATCCCATCCTGGGCGAGCAACAATTTGGGATTATTTAATTCAATTCATGTGTGATTTAATTCATTTTAAAAAGCACACATTTACGTTCTGGTAAATAAACTTAACTATTCAGCACAGGGACTGTGCCGAATGTAACACGGGCCCTGATAACGAAGATTATTTACCAAGTTGCCACGAAGCGCAGCGCCGTATTTGCAATTACTAACGTAACTCCATTTATCTACGTGGTAATTCTCGGCAAGGCTCTGGGTTTCATTGGCCGTTTGTAGGTTGATATAGTTCCATAGTGTGCACAGATGTTAAATTAGCTTGGCGAAACACCTAGAAACAACGGCAGAGGCAGGTTGCTAGGAAGTAATAGGGACGTATGATAAAATTCAGATTATGACAATGGGTGTTCATTTTATGTGCTGACACAAAGGCAAAGCAGAATAGAGTACAAGCAGTGGACAAGGTAGAAAATGGATCAAATTAAGATAATGCCATAATAAATGGGCTCTGTCTTATATTAATAATGCATGGGATTTGCACAGCAAGGAGATCCAAGATTCCTTAATATGCATTGCCCTGCAAGATTGTTCTCAATCGGAAGAAAGGTGGAAGGGATCTTGGAGGTCTTCTAATCCAACCCCCTGCTCAAGCAGGAGACCCTACACCAGCGGTCTTCAAACTTGGTCCTTTGATGACTGGCGGACTTCAACTCCCAGAATTCCTCAGTTGGCCATTTTGATGTAACTGCGGGCTTGGATCCAGACCAGGAGTCTTCAAACTTGCCCCTTTTTATAACTTTTGGACTTCAACTCCCAGAATTCCTCAGCCAGGCACAGCCTGCTCAAGCAGGAGACCCTACACCAAGGGTCTTCCAACTTGGCCCTTTTATGACTTTTGGACTTCAACTCCCAGAATTCCTCAGTCGGCCATTTTGATGTAACTGCGGGCTTGGATCCAGACCAGGAGTCTTCAAACTTGGCCCTTTTTATAACTTTTGGACTTCAACTCCCAGAATTCCTCAGCCAGGCACATCCTGCTCAAGCAGGAGACCCTACACCAGGGGTCTTCCAACTTGGCCCTTTTATGACTTTTGGACTTCAACTCCCAGAATTCCTCAGTCGGCCATTTTGATGTAACTGCGGGCTTGGATCCAAACCAGGGGTCTTCAAACTTGGCCCTTTCATGACATGTGCCTGGCTGAGAAATTCTGGGAGTTGAAGTCCATCAGTCATAAAAGGGCCAAGTTTGAAGACCCCTGCCCTATACCATTTCAGAGAAGTGTCTGTTCCATTCTTGAAAACCTCCAGTGATGAAGCATCTACAACTTCTGAAGTCAAGCTGTTCTACTGATTGATTGTTCTCACTGTTAGGAAGTTTCTCTTTAATTCCAGGTTGCTTCTCTCCTTGATTAGTTCCCATCCATTGTTTCTTATCTTGCCTATTTATGGCAGCCCCTCAAAGACTGGAATAATGTCACTCCTAGTCCTTCTTTTCCGTAAACTAGCCATACCCAATTCCTGCAAGCATTCTTCATATGTTTTAGACTTTAATCATCTTATGCAATTCATGCAATTCTCTTAAGAATTGGGATTCACTGGGTATAAAAATAGAAACAGAACACTTTGTTAGTGCTTTAGTTGCACTGGGTTACATAGCTCTTTGTTAACTGAGTGAGTCTTTCTATAAACATCTGTATTGAGGACATGGAGTTCCTTTGTTTATAATCATATCATTGAGTGTTTTATAGAATCACAAGGTAGATAAGATAAGGTAAGATAAGATAAGGGAAGATAAGCTAAGGTAAGCTAAGGTAAGGTAGGGCAGGACAGGATAAGACAAGGCAAGGCAAGGCAAGGTAAGGCAAGGTAAGGCAAGGCAAGGCAAGATAGCCTTTATTGTCATTGTTTTTACTGTGGGCCCAATGGCACACATCAAAAATGAAATTAATTTGCCTGCTCTCAAAGTGAAACACATACATGACACACACCTAAACATACTATATACAACATATGTATAGACCCACACCCCTACATATACATAGCAAATAAATATTAAATACTGTCCGTCTTGAATATATAACGGAAGGAGGAAGCTTGAGAGTTCACAAGGTTAATGTTGTATGGAATAAAACCATGGCTGAATCTGGATGTTCTGCTGTGGATCCCACAAAGCCCCCCCCCCCCAGAAGGTAACAAGGAAAACAGGTCACGAAGAGGGTGTGTAGTGTCCCAGACCATCCTGCAGACTCTGCTTAAGCAATACTTCTGTGTTATGTCCTGGATGGAAGGGAGGGAACTGTCAATGATCTTTTTGGCCATTTTCACCATTCTCTGCACCGCCTTCTTGTCTGAAGCAGTGATGCTTCCAAACCAGATTGTGATGCTGTATGACAGGATGCTCTTGATCGTCCCCCTGTAGAAAGTGGTCAGGACAGGGGAAGGAAGATGTGCTTTTCTCATGCGGTGCAGAAAGTGAAGGCACTGTTTCTCACTGTTGAGCGACCAAGCCAGCCTACTCGTTAGCTGCACACCCAGGAATTTTATGCTGTTAACCATCTCCACCGGTGACTCATAGAATCATAGTCGGAAGGGTCCTGTGATATCTTCTAATCCAGACCACCAAAAAACATGGTGGCTGGACGCCATCAAAGCTGACACCAGCCAGAGCATAGAACAACTCAAAGAAATAGTGCAAGATCAGAAGATGTGAAGAGACCTGGCCCATAGAATTGCCAATAATCAGCCATGAGTGAATGGATAACATCATCATCATTATTGCACATGGTTTTGGGACCATTCCTTCTATATTGTTCCATTTGATCAAGAAAGGAAGATACAGTCAACTTTTGAAAAGTTTAAAAAATAAGTTCTTGAGAACAATCTGGTCCATCTCTCTGTTTAGCTCAGGAGCCTTGCAATTATAGCATCCCTGGGAGAGCATCAGTTTAAATTACTGTGTTGAAGGGATGTCTACATCAGAAATAGTCTGTTGGACAATCAGAGGGGTTTCATCCCCAGGCAGCATCTTCTAATACAGTGGTTCTCAACCTGTGGGTCAGGACCCCATTTGGGGTCGACCGACCATTTCACGGGGGTCGCCAAACAAGGCTGTCTGCCATTTTTCCCCCTTTTCTTTGGCCAAGGAAAGAACAAGTCTTCAATGATTTTTTTTTTTTTGATCATAATCCTTCTGGCAGAGAAAATATCATGTTATACCAGACCATTGATGAGTAATCAGCATGAAGCACTTGGCGTTCCTAAATAGATTCTATAATATTAGGGCACACTGTCCTTCTCTAAGCATACAGCCAAACAGTCTTGAATTGGACATGTAAGTTTTTACAATTTCTTCCCTTCCCAAATGCACGGAACTAGATCAGGGGTCTTCAAACTTGGCCGTTTTTATGACTTGTGGACTACAACTCCCAGAATTCCTCAGCCAGTGTGCCTGGTTGAGGAATTCTGGGAGTTGAAGTCCACAAGTCATAAAAGGGCCAAGTCCAAAGATCCCTGAACTAGATGATTGCATTCTTATTTAGTAATGAAAGAAGCCACCATTGAAATGGGCAAATTGACTTCCACTAGATTTTGTGAGTGGGGGTAAAGCTCTGCACAAAATAGCCTTAGAAGTCATTTGGTCTAGTTAAGTTTAAGGTGCTGACCTAGAAACCAGGAGATGAGGTGAGTTCTAGTCCTTTCTTAGTATGAAAGGCATTGGGAGGATGTTGGACCAATCACCAAGAGTCGGTAAGTTCTAGTCCAGCCTTAGGCATGAAAGCCAACTTGGTAACTTTGGGCCAATCACCAAGAGATGGTGAGTTCTAATCCTGCCTTAGGCATGAAAGCTGCCTGAGTGACTTTGGACCAGCCATTTTATCTCAGCCCAATCCTGAAGAGGGTTGTTGTTGTGGGGAAAATAGGAGGATGAAAGAGTGAGGTGGGTTGGGCTGAGACAGAGTGACTGGCCAAAGGTCACTGGGCTAATAGTTAACAAGATGACACATGACAGAATACAGAGAGGAGCAACAAAAATGATTACAGAGCTGGAGGCTACACATATAAAGAACAGTTGCAAGAATTGGGTATGTCCAGTCTACTGAAAAGAAGGACCCTTGGTGTCAAGATAGCAGTGTTCCAGTACTTGAGAGGCTGCCACAAAGAAAAGGGGGTCAACTTATTTTCCAAAGCATGTGAAGGCAAGACAGGAAACGAATCAAGGAGAGAAGCAATCTGAAACTAAGGAGAAATTTCCTGACAGTGAGAACAATTAATAGGTGGAACAGCTTGCCTTTCAGGAGTTGTGGGTACTCCAATACTAGAGGGCCTCCTGCTTGAGTATGGGGTTGGACTAGAAGACCTCCAAGGTCCCATCCAACTCTGTTATTCTCCTCTCCTCTCCTCTCCTCCTCCTCTCCTCTCCTCTCCTCTACTCTACTCCACTCCACTCCACTCCATTCCATTTTATTTGTACTCCACTCCACTCCACTCCATTCCATTCCATTCCATTCCATATTTTATATTCTGTTCTGTTCAATTCGGTTCCATTCTGTTCCATTCCATTCCATTCCAAATAATGGAAAACAAGCAAACAGACAACCAAATAAGGCAGCTCCAGACTATGTGGTTTGTGGTGGCCCATCTTGACCCCTTGCTGATTGGTATCACACCTTCTTGATGATGAAAGGTGACTTGCAGATCTATTCTGCGGAAAGTAGTTTCTGTGCATGCCTCAACCATATTTGGTAGATGTTTCTCTTACGGTCCTGGACAGCATTTCTTATTTTTTGATGTTGCAAATCAATTCTTCTTCCACCTCCTCCTCCTCCTCCTCCTCCTCCTCCTCCTCCTCCACCTTCCCCCCTCTCTCTCCCCCCCCTCTCTCTCACACACAGAGATTGCACATGTGTATGAATGCAGGCCCATGTGAGCACATATCCTTTCCTCCCCCCCCCCAATCTACCCCTCTATCTGTACTAGATCAATGTGCTTGACAGAAATGTCAGAGACTCCATTGAAGATAATAGGTTTTGATCACCATTACACTTTCTATTCAATGAACTGAGACTGTTGGGGCTATTTCTGTTGGAAAATTCACCTGTTTGAAAAGATTCATTTTCTCCAGTGCAGTAGAATGTAACAGCAGAGCAGCATCGCTTGCAATAGTTTGGGCGGCTGGCATTTCCCTGGCAGTCTTCAATGTCATCCCTGAATTTGGAGTCTGCTTGAAAGATTAAACAAATAAACAAACCGATTAAAAGAGCAAAGGGTGCACTTAGTGGAAGAGAGAAGATGACCCTTTTCCTGCTGGCCATTTCTAATTATTCAGAGTCTTTGAAACCATTGGCTGAAAGTCTGTGACTTTGATGACTCCTTCCTTCCTTCCTTCCTTCCTTCCTTCCTTCCTTCCTTCCTTCCTTCCTTCCTTCCTTCCTTCCTTCCTTCCTTCCTTCCTTCCTCCCTCCCTCCCTCCCTCCTCTCTCCCTCCCACCCTCCCTCCTCTCCCTCCTTTCCTCCCTTCCTCCCTCCTTCCCTCTTTCTTTCTCCATTCTTCCCTCTCCTTCCTTCCTTCCTCCATCCTTCTCTCTCCATCCCTCCCTCCTTCGCTCTCCCTCCCTCCCTTCCTCTTTTCCTCTCCTTCCTTCCTCCTTTCTTCTCTTTCTCTCCCCCTCCCTCCCTTCCTCCCTCTCCTCCCTCCCTTCCACCCTCCCTCCTCCTTCCTCCTTCCCTGCCTTTCTCCCTTCCTTCTCTCTCCATCCTTCCCTCCCCTTCCTCCCTCTTACTCTTTCCTCCCTCCCTCTCTCTTCCTTTCCTTCCTTCCTTCCTCCATCCCTCCATCCCTCCATCCTTCTCTCTCTTTCTTCTTCTCTTTCTTGAAGTAAATGCTCACATTGGTTCATATACCTGCAACTATTCATTCCTGTGTCAGTGCTTATTAGGAGGGCAGATCTTACCCCACCATACTGCTTAAAGGTGAAACATCAGAAGTGATCATAAGGGACAATGACTTTTGAAAAAAAAAAGGGGGGAATCTCCACTACATCATGTTATTGTGCATGAAGATAATCTAACATAACATTCAGTGTACATTTGGCTAGCAAACACTACCAAAGCTTTTCATATTTCCCTGTATGGGATAGGGAGGGAAGGAAGGAAGGAAGGAAGGAAGGAAGGAAGGAAGGAAGGAAGGAAGGAAGGGAGGGAGGGAGGGAGGGAGGGAGGGAGGGAGGGAGGGAGGGAGGGGAGGGAGGGGAGGAAAGGGAAGGGAAGGGAAGGGAAGGGAAGGAAAGAAGGAAGGAAGGAAGGAAGGAAGGAAGGAAGGAAGGCGAATAGGAGGGAGGGAGGAAGGAGAAAGAATAGGAGAAAAGGAGAGAGAGAGTCAGGAAGGGGAAGGAAGGGGTCTGAGGAAGGGAGGGAGGGAAGGAAATAGTGAGGGAGAGGGGAGGGGAGGGAGAGAGAGAGAGAAAGGAAGGAAGAAAGAAAGAAAGAAAGAAAGGAAGAAAGAAAGAAAGAAAGAAAAGAAAGAAAGAAAGAAAGAGAAGAAAGAAAGAAAGATAGTTTTTGGAATACAGAGAAACCTGCCAGGTGACAAAGATTTGGAAAAAAACAAAGATATTTTATAAGTTTCTGAGTGACATAGAAATTTGGGAAGGCAATGTCAGTTTAAAAAAAAATGGATTCACAAATTTACAGAGTCCACCAAACTAGACCAAATTTTCAGCAAAACATTTAAATTACTTTTTTGATAAGCTTGGCTATTTACAAATCATCAGACAATTACACCTTCCAAAAACTATTTAACATCAATTCACTCTGCCTTTTCAGCGGTGCACTTGACTAATTCCAAATAAATTGAAAAAAATTACCTTTGCAGATTGCAAGAAACTGACCAAGAAAAGGAAAATCAAACAGTGAAAATGATGCAAACAATTAAGCTTACACCATATAACAGCTTCCTCTTTTGTAATATTCATTTTTTTCCCCACCACAACTCCTGAAAACATTTAACCCCTAGATGAGTGGCAAAACTAAGAAAGATGTATGGAATTAGAATATTGTTTTTTTTTCCTATTAACTAAGAACCTTTGCATATTTAAACACCTTTTACAGCTAACACTGTTATTCCAGCTATGAAATCTTTTATGTAATAGAATAAAAGAAATAAAACACTTGGAAGGTACTTTTGAGGTCTTCTAATCCAACCCCCTACTAATGCAGGAAACCCTACATCAGGGGTAGGTAACTTGGCTCTTTTATGACTTGTGGACTTCAACTCCCAGAATTCCTGAGCCAGCCTGGCTCAGCTTGGAAACCTCTCCCTTTCCCCTCAGTGTGGCTGGCTCAGGAATTCTGGGAGTTGAAGCCCACGAGTCATAAAAGAGCCAAGGTTGCCTACCCCTACCCTATACCATTTCAGACAAGTGGCTGTCCAGTGTCTTCTTAAAAACCTCCAGTGATGGAGCACCCACAATTTCTGGAGGCAACTTCTGTTCCACTGGTTAATTGTCCTCACTGTTAGGAAGTTTCTTTTTAATTCCAGGTTGCTTCTCTCCCATTACTTTCCACCCATTACTTCTTGGCCTGCCTTCAGAAGCTTTGGAGAATAGGTTGACCCCTTTTCTTTGTGGCAGCGCCTCAAATATTGGAACACTGCTATCATGGTATCCCTACTTCTTTCCACTAAACTAGACTTACCCAATTCCAGCAACTGTTCTTCATTTGTTTTAGCCTCCAGTCCCCTGATCATCTTTGTTGCTCTTCTCTGTACTCTTTCTAGAGTCTCAAGAACGTTGCCAACCCAAACTGGATGCAGCTGTTCCAAGTGTGGTCTTAACCAAGATATTTTCAAGTGGTATTAGCACTTCATGTGATCTTGATTCTATCCCTCTGTTGATGTAGTCTAGGATCATGGCATCCGGCCCTCTCAATTCCTGGCAAATAGATGGGGAAGAAATAGAGGTAGTGACAGATTTTATCTTCCGTGGGTCCAAGATCACCACAGATGGGGACTGCAGCCAAGAAATTAAAAGATGCTTGCTCCTGGGGAGGAAAACTATGGCACATTTAGATAGCATACTAAAAAGCAGAGATATCACCCTGCCAGCTAAAGTGTGTATAGTCAAGGTCATGGTTTTCCCAGTTGCAATGTATGGCTGTGAAAGCTGGACCATAAGAAAGGCTGAGTGCCAAAGAATTGAGGCCTTTGGACTATGGTGCTGGAGAAGACTCCTGCGAGTCCCCTGGACTGCAAGGCGATCAAACTGGTTAGTCCTAGAGGAGATCAACCCTGACTGCTCTTTAGAAGGCCAGATCCTGAAGTTGAAACTCAAGTACTTTAGCAATGAGAAGGAAGGACTCACTGGAGAAGAGCCTGATGCTGGGAAAGATTGAGGGCAAGAGAAGAATGGGACAACAGAGAATGAGGTGGCTGGACGGAGTCACTGAAGCAGTAGGCGTGAACTTAAATGGACTCCAGAAGATGTAGAGGACATGAAGGCCTGGAGGAACATTGTCCATGGGGTCGTGATGGGTTGGACATGACTTCGCAACTAACAACAATGGATTGCATTGACTTTTTTGGCTGCTGCTGCACACTGCTGGCTCATATTTAAGAAACTGTTCACTAGGACTCCATGAATCTTCTCACAGTTACTACCACTGAGCCAGGTACTACCAAGCTGGCAGGAATAGCCAACACTCCAGAAGACAAGCTTAAGATGCAGAAAGATCTGGACACACTTGAACACTGGGCACTATCTAACAAAACGAAATTCAGTGGTGAAAAACGTAAGGTTCTACATTTGGGCAAGAAAAACCAAATGTACAGGTATAGTATAGGGGGTGCCTTGCTCAATAGTAATAACTGTGAGAGGGACCTTGGAGTCCTAGTGGACAATTACCTAAATATGAGCCAGCAGTGTGTTGCAGTTGCCAAAAAGGCCAACACAGTGCTGGGCTGCATTAACAGAGGGATAGAATCAAGATCACATGAAGTGTTAATACCACTTTACAATGCCTTGGTAAGGCCACACTTGGAATCCTGCATCCAGTTTTGGTCACTGTGATGCAAAAAAGATGCTGAGACTCTAGAAAGAGTACAGAGAAGAGCAACAAAGATGATTAGGGAACTGGAGGCTAAAGCATATAAGGAACAGCTGGTGGAATTGGGTATGTCTAGTTTAGTGAAGAGAAGGATGAGGGGGGACATGATAGCAGTGTTCCTGACAGTGAGAACAATTAACTGGTGGAACAACCTGCCTCCAGAAGCGGTGAATGCTCCAACACTGGAAGTTTTCAAGAAGAGAGTAGACAGCCATTTGTCTGAAATGGTATAGGGTTTCCTGCCTAAGCAGGGGGTTGGACTAGATGACCTCCAAGGTCCCTTCCAACTTTATTATTATTATTATTATTATTATTATTATTATTAATTGTATGGGTGAATAAGTGGGTCAGAGGGCCTAGGAAAACTTTCATCTGTTTTGTGGGTGTATATTGAGTGTCAGGGAAGGCAAGGATTAAGAGCTTTTAGCTGTGTTGCAATATTAGTGAAAGAAGTTTGCAACCAATTTCGAATCATTTAATAGTACTTAAACATTACAAGTTTGATTCCTTGTTTTTTAAACATTAACAAAGCGATTTTGCTCTTCATTTTCATCCCTAAAGTCAGGTTATCTCTAGAGTAGACATGCAGAAAAGAGAGAAAGAGAAAGATGAGAAGAGAGAAAGATCAAACAAAACCATTTCCAAGGCAGGAAAGGATTGCTGATAGCGGCAAAAACCAATATATCCTTTAGAGATATCTCAGAGTTAATAGGATTACACTTTAATTTTTTGGGGAAAAAAAGTAAGAAAAAATAAGAAAAAGGATCCCCACAACAGAGAAAGCATGTGAAAGGCCCAATGGAATTGCTGACAATAAAGATGAGATTGGCCATTATTGGCTTGCTTTGCCACAAACCAGCTTTCCCTTTAGTGGTTTAATTAAAATAATTCTCTTAAAGGGCCAGGAAGGGCAGTGTGTCTGTTGAGCATTGAAGCAAGTATTTGGAGGCCTGTGGGTACTCATAAGTATTAGGAAGCTTATTCTTAAGTTAGGTTTAGTTTGGTTTAATTTAGTTTACTTTATGAGCAGAGATTGACACCAACAGTCAAGAAGTAAACAATCCATCAGTCAAGGAACTAAAAACTCCCCATATTTAACACGACAGTAATACAAGCTGCATAGGTTAGTGCAGTGCTTCTCAACATTTGTGTGATGGCGACCCCCGTCACACAAACGTGCCGCGCATGCGCGGCACCGCCCCCATGCGCGGAGTGCATGCGCGGCGCCACCCCCCGAGGAGGGAAAATGGCGGATCACCTTGTTTGGCGACCCCCGAGAAATGGTCGATCGACCCCAAATGGGGTTGCGACCCATAGGTTGAGAACCGCTGGGTTAGTGACTTCCTTATGGATCTAATTAAAGGTGTTGGTTATCACTTTTAAAGCCCTTCAGGGCATACATCCAGGATATCTGAAGAAGCATCTTGCCCCAATGGGATTGGCCAATTCCACCTGTTGCCCTTCCTTCCTTCCTTCCTTCCTTCCTTCCTTCCTCCCTCCCTCCCTCCCTCCCTCCCTTCCTTCCCAGGCCTTCCTACTTTCTGGTCCTTCCTTCCTTTCTTCACACTTTCCCCTCTCTCTTCCTCTCTTCCTTTTTTTCCAGGCCTTCCCTCCTCTCTTCCTCCCCTCCCTTCCTCCTTCCCCTTCTTCCCTTCCTTCCTTCCTTCCTTCCTTCCTTCCTTCCTTCCTTCCTTCCTTCCTTCCTTCCTTCCTTCCTTCCTTCCTTCCTTTTTCCTTCCTTCCTTCCTTCTCTTCCCTTCTTTCCAGTCCTTCCTTCCTCCCTCCCTCCTTCTCTCCCTCCCTCCCTCCCTCCCTTCCTTCCTTCCTTCTTCCCTCCCTCCCTCCCTCCCTCCCTCCCTCCCTTCCCTCTCTCCCTCCCCAGGCTGTTCCCCTAATTAATTGTTCTCATTGTCAGGAAGTTTCTCCTTAGTTCTAGGTTGCTTCTCTCCTTGATTAGTTTCCATCCATTGCTTCTTGTCCTGCCTTCAAATGCTTTGGAGAATAGCTTGACTCCCTCTTCTTTGGGGCAGCCCCTGAGATACTGGATCACTGCTATCATGTCCCCCCTTGTCCTTCTCTTCATTAAACTAGACATACTCAATTCCAGCAACCGTTCCTTATATGCTTTAGCCTCCAGTCCCCTAATCAACTTTGTTGCTCTTCTCTGTACCCTTTCTAGAGTCTCAATATCTTTTTTACATCGTGGTGACCAAAACTGGATACAGTATTCCAAGTGTGGCCTTACCAAGGCATTGTAAAGTGGTATTAATACTTTATGTGATCTTGATTCTATCCCTCTATTCATGCAGCCTAGCACTGTGTTGGCCTTTTTGGCAGCTGCAGCACACGGCTGGCTCATATTTAAGGGATTGTCTACTAGGACTCTGAGATCCCTCTCACACTTCCTACTATTGAGAAAGGTACCCCCAATACTAATCCTGTGCATTTGTTTTTTCTTGCCTAAATGTAGAAGCTTGCTTTTTTCACTATTGAATTTCATTTTGTTAGATACTGCCCAGTGTTCAAGTGTGTCCAGATCCTTCTCTATCTTAAGCCTGTCTTCTGGAGTGTTGGCTATTCCTGCCAGCTTGGTGTCGTCTGCAAATCTGATGAGTTTCCATCCGTTGCTTCTTGTCCTGCGTTCAGGCACTTTGGAGAATAGCTTGATTCCCTCTTCTTTGGGGCAACCCCTGAGATACTGAAAGGCTGCTATCCTGTCCCCCCTCGTCCTTCTCTTCATTAAACTAGACATACCCAACTCCAGCAACCGTTCCTTATATATTATAGCTTCCAGTCCCCTACTTTGTGTGTGCCAATATTTTTTTCCTCTATTGCTCTAATTCCTATAATTTTAACTCTTGTTTAAAAATGTGTTTCATCTTCTTATTTTATTGCACTGCAGGCTACCCAGAGTCACACTTGATGGCGAGGTAGGTGGCCTATAAACTTAATCAATAAATGAACTCTCTTTTTTTTTGGAGCATCCCCTGGTAATAGGAACCTTTGCACCTCAAAAAGATTCTTCTTGAAAAGTTTCTGGGAAAATCGGGTCTCAAGCCCACACCTGCCTTCTAAGTCACAGCAGCAGCTACCGTAATTAAATGCAAATTCAATTAATTGAGAACAATGAATTTGATCACTTTCCATTTCTTTCACAACGTCTCATTCTGCCGCCTTTAAAAAAAAAAAAACCTGACAGTTTCTCTAGCCCTAAATAGCATGTTGACAGATTATTTTTTCTTTTATCCACAATTTTCTGGTTTTTTTTTTTTTTTTTTTTTTCAGTGTAAGAGCCCTCAGAGAAACTTTTCTAGCCTCAAACATTGCTCATCTGCAGACCTGAAGAACCGTTTTCCTTCTTGGGTTTGGCTAGTTCTAAAGAAAAGAAGAACTAGAGGAGACATGATAGCAGTGTTTCAGAATCTGAGGAGCTGCCACAAAGAAGAGGAGGGGGTCATGTTATTGTCCAAAGCACCAGGGGGAAGGACGAGAAACAGTGGTTGGAAACTGACCAAAGAGAGAAGCAACCTGGAATTAAGGAGAAACTTCCTGACGGTGAGGACAATCAACCAATGGAACAGCTTGCCACCAGAAATCGTGGGCGCTCCATTGCTGGAGATTTTTAAGAAGAGGCTAGACAATCATTTGTCTGAGGTGGTATAGGTTCTCCTGCTTGAGTGGGGGGCTGGACTAGAAGACCTCCAAGGTCCCTTCCAGCTCTATTCTATTCTTCTCATGACTTCTAGGTTGTTGATAAGCAATGATTGTGTCTGCACAGCTTCATTTCCTGTGTTCTCTCTAACTAATTGGCGGACAATGGCTTGATTGCTATCCTATTTATTGCTAATGCCCTGTTCATTACTTATCCATTTCCAGTGTAAATGCAATGTAATGTCATTCCTACCTCCTTGCTTTATATATACTTCACAGTGAAGCTCACAAGATTTTCAGTGGGTCTGCTCTCTCTCTCTCTCTCTCTCTCTCTCTCTCTCTTTTTCTTTATGTCTGTCTGTCTCTGTGTGTGTCTATGTGTCTGTGTGTCTGTCTTTGTCTGTCTCTCTCTCTCTCTGCCTCTCTGTGTCTTTCTCTCTGTGTCTCTCTGTGTCTTTATCTGTCTCTCTTTCTGTGTGTGTCTGTCTTTCTCTCTCTCTCTCTGTATGTGTCTGTCTGTGTGTCTGTCTGTCTGTCTGTGTGCGCGTCTGTCTTTTTCTCTGTCTCTGTGTCTTTCTCTGTCTCTCTCTCTCTCTCTGTCTCTCTCTCTTTGTGTCTCTGTCTCTCTGTCTGTCTATCTCTCTCTCTCTGTGTGTCTTTCTGTCCCTCTCTGTCTCTCTCTCTGTCTGTCTCTGTCTTTCTGTTTTCTCTCTCTTTTTCTTTCTCTCTCTCTCTCTCTGTCTGTCTCTCTGTCTGTGTCTCTATCTTTCTGTCTTTCTGTCTCTTTGTCTCTGTCTCTGCTGTCTGTATCTCTCTGTCCGTCTGTCTCTGTCTTTCTGTGTCTCTCTTTGTCTCTTTCTGTCTTTCTCTCTCTCTCTCTTTCTCTCTGTTTGTCTGCCTCTGTCTCTTTTTCAGTGTCGTTGTAACTTCAAACAGCCACTAATTAAACTGTTGTAAGTGGAGGACTGCATGTATTGATAAATGTGGCATTCCACTAGTCAACTAACCAAACTGATCAAGGAGAGAAGCAATCTGGAATTAAGGATAAAATTTCTGAACAGTGAAAACAATTAACCAGTGGAACAGCTTGCTTCTAGAAGTTGTGGGTGCTTCATCCCTGGAGGTTTTTGAGACTGAACAGCCCCATGTCTGCAATGATATAGGGTCATCTGCTTGGGCAAAGGGCTGGATTAGAAGACCTCCAAGGTCCCTTTCCTTCTATTCTGATTCTGATTCTTTATAGATTTGGGAATTTGTTTTGTTTGATCAGCCTGGATGGAATTGAATGTGAGCGTAAATATCAGTACGGAAAGCGATTCAGCTGCACAGGAACACCGGCAGAGAATAAGTAATGATTTTTCGGGGTGCTGTTTTCCACTTTTGTTCATGTGGGAGCTATTTCTCCTTCCTCGTCCCCCCCAGAACTCGGGTCTCCTCTGAATCAGGCCTGAGATGCGACATGTTGCCGACCACCATCAGACTCCGCATCTCACTCGAGGCGTTTGATACACGACGTAGCAAACAACACTCCAGTCCCATAATCGCCTCTTAGCTACGGGAGCCTTACAAGGGAACGCAGAGTCATCTTTCAAGTTTGAATGCACAAGTAAGCAAAGACACTAATTAAACTTCAATTGGTATTTTATTTTTAATTCGGCTGCAAAGAGCAGCCGCTCATCTTCAGATTTAATTAACCGCCTTCTCCCCAGCTCTCTCTCTCTCTCTCTCTCTCTCTCTCTCTCTCTCTCTCTCTCTCCTCCCCCCTCCCTCTTCTCGTCCTCCCCACCCGGTGATGCAATTACCCATATATTAAATGGGAAACAAATTTCTATTCATAGTTTCACTGGTGCGCACAAACTCAGGGATCGAACCGGAGGGAGGACGGGAGGATGGATTTGGGGGTTCTCTCCTCTGGCTGCCGCTGTAAAAAACCTCATGCTCCAGAGAGAGCATTCATTCATTCATTCGCTCATTTGTTCATTCATTTATTTACTCACTCACTTATTTATTTACTTATTTTACATATTTTATTTACTTATTTGTTTGTTTGTTTGTTTATGATCCGCTTTTATTATTTTCATGAATTACTCAAGGTGGTGTGAACACACAAAATACTCCTTTCCTCCCCCAATTTTACCCGAGAACAATCCTCTGAAATGAGTTGGGGTGAGAGAGAATGACTAACTCAAAGTCACCCAGCCGGCTTTCATGCTCAAGGCAGGACTAGAACTCACCGCCTCCTAGTAATTGATCCAAAGTCACTCAGGTGGTTTTCATGCCCAAGGCGGGACTAGAACTCCCAGTCCCCTGGTAATTGGTCCAAAGTCACTCAGATGGCTTTCATGCCCGAGGCAGGACTAGAACTCCCAGTCTCCTGGTAATTGGTGCGAAGTCATCCAGCTGGCTTGCATGCCTAAAGTAGGATTAGAACTCAGAATCTTTTGGTTTCTAGTCTGATGCCAACTAGCTGCTGCCCATCTCAATAATAAAGTGACTGTGGGAGGCTTACAAATATAAAATAAAGATCAATATAAAAGCAAATCAGTCTTCCAACCCTAATCCTAACTTTATCAATGAGTGGATTCTTCTTTTTTCAAAATGATTTCTTCAATAGACGTTTGTTAAAGTTTTTTGTGTTAATGTCTTTCTTCCTTTTTACAATCCTCTCTTCTCCTCTCCCATACCCTTCCCTCCTCTCTCCTCTCTTCCCCTCCCCTCCCCTCCCCTCCCCTCCCCTCTCCTTACACATTGTTTTCACTTTTCATTTCCATTTCCACTTGGGATCTGAGTTTGCATTGCTTCCCTCCTGTCTACTCTCTACTACATGTTCAACCTTCAGAAAGAGTCATATCTACTGCCCTCTTTGTATAACACTTCAAAAGAAATGAATTAATGATTTTTTTTTCTTTTCGACAAGTAGCTATGAAATCCTAGCAACCCAAAGAAGATACCAACCCAGCACATTGAATATCACTGAATAAGGACACCAAGCAAACAAACACACTCTCACCATGTCAAAGGAGTTGAAGGGGGAGAGGATGGGGGAGGGGAAGGTCCTTTACATGAAAAGATGCTCCTTCAAAGGCTGCTGAAAAGATGTTGAATTTACTGCAGAGTTAGAACCACTTGACAGGGGGCCAAGATAGGATGTGACTTCCAAGTAACAGAATAATACAGTTGGACGGGACTTTGGAGGTAATAATAATAATAATAATAATAATAATAATAATAATAATAATAATAATAATAATAGCAACATAACACCCCAGACTTAACAATTGTCGATAAGAAAGACAAAAAAGTCTAGATAGTGGACGTGGCAGTGCCTGGAGACAGCAGAATAGATGAGAAAGAACTGGAGAAGATAACAAAATACAAAGACCTACAAATAGAAATAGAAAGACTGTGGCAAAAGCAAGCAAGGGTAGTACCAATAGTAATAGGTGCCTTGGGTGCAATCCCAAAACAACTGGAGCACCACTTGAACACCATTGGCATTGACAAATTCGCAAAAAGTCAATTGCAAAAGACGGCCTTGCTAGGAACTGCTTCCATCCTGCAATGATATCTGTAATACCATCAGACATCCACATCTGCCTATCCCAGGTCCTGGGTAAGGACTCAATAGGTAGACAAAATGCCAAATCCAGTCTGAACATCTGGCTGACTGTGCGATGATCCATAATAAGAATAATAATAAAGTTGGAAGGGACTTTGGAGGTCATCTAGTCCAACCACCTGCTCAGGCAGGAAACCCTATACCATTTCGGACAAATGGCTGTCCAGTCTCTTCTTAAAAACCTCCAGTGTTGGAGCATTCACAGCTTCTGGAGGCAGGATGTTCCACTGGTTAATTGTTCTCACTGTCAGGAAGTTTCTCCTTAGTTCTAGGTTGCTTCTCTCCTTGATTAGTTTCCACCTGTTGCTTCTTGTCCTGCCTTCAGGTGCTCTGGAGAATAGCTTGACTCCCTCTTCTTTGTGGCAGCCCCTGAGATATTGGAACACTGCTATCATGTCCCCCCTCATCCTTCTTTTCATTAAATTAGACATACCCAATTCCAGCAGCCATTCCTTATATGTTTTGGCCTCCAGTCCCCTGATCCTCTTTGTTGCTCTTCTCTGCACTCTTTCTAGAGTCTCAACATCTTTTTTACATCGCAGTGACCAAAACTGGATGCAGTATTCCAAGTGTGGCCTTACCAAGGCATTGGTAAGTGGTCCAACCCCCTGCTCAGGCAGGAAGCCCTATACTATTTCAGGCAAATGGTTGTCCAATCTCTTCTTAAAAGCCTCCAGTGATGGAGCACCCACAACTTCTGAAAGTAAATGGTTCCTCTGGTTAATTGTCCTCACTGTCGGGAAATTTCTCCTTAGTTCCAGGTTGCTTCCGTCCTTGATTTGTTTCCAGCTGTTGCTTCTTGCTCTGCCTTCAGAAGCTTTGGAGAATAAGTCTATAGAAAATTTCAGATTCTTATTTTATGAATGAAATGTTGTCATCTTGTGGGACCGAGGAAGTGTGTCTTCTCCGTTGCAATCTCTGCCCTCTGCAGCATAGCGTGTTCTTGACATTTGACCCTAGTTGAGCCAGAAATTAGGGTCTAAACCAGGGGTAGGCAACCTTGGCTCTTTTATGACTCGTGGACTCCAACTCCCAGAATTCCTGAGCCAGCCACGCTGAGGGGAAAGGGAGAGGTTTCCAAGCTGAGCCAGGCTGGCTCAGGAATTCTGGGAGTTGAAGTCCATGAGTCATAAGAGAGCCAAGGTTGCCTACCCCTGGTCTAAGTCATGCTGGTTGTTAAGTCAGGGTACCAAACCATTATTATTATTATTGTTTTGGATCATTGCACAGTCAGCCAGATGTTCAGACTGGATTTGGCATTTTGTCTACCTATCGAGTCCTTACCCAGGACCTGGGATAGGCAGATGTGGATGTTTGATGGTTGTTGTTGTTGTTGTTGTTGTTGTTGTTATTATTATTATTATTATTATTTGCAGCAATCGTTAAATGAACCACTATGATTATTCAGGGAAACCTTGTGCATTAAATGAATGCCTGGTCATTAAATGAATCCTCTGTCTGCAATGGGTGCTTCTTTGGCAGAAACCAGAAGTAAACTCTTGGAAAAACCCTTGTAAATTGTGCTCCAGTGAGTGCGAGATGCCCCAAACCATTGTAAATGTGGGCTGATTACCAAACTGCCCAGAATGCAATCATCAAACTGTGAAAGGGAACGGCTCTCCAAACTTCAAATTCAGGTCATAAGTATTTTTTGGGAGGTCCATCATAACTTAACATCATTGCTAAGCAACTGATTACCTGTAAATTGAGGATTACCTGTTATATTCCCCTGGAAATATATATGGATCCTACTCTTCAAGTATTCAGGTAGTACCTTAATGGCTGGATCTGTTCCTAGGCCCAGAGCTAAGGTGCTTGTGGAACACTTGTTATGTATGTGTGTGTGTGTTTCCAATGTTGCTGTTATTGCTTTATCTGAGCAGTTGCATGTTGTGTTATATTTTCAACAACTTTTAATTATATCTTTGACATTTTGTAAGCAGTGCTTTAAGGGAGATCAGAGTTGGAATGCAATGTAGAATCATAAAATCAGAAGGCTGGAAGGGACCTTGGAGGTCTTCTACTCTAACCCCCCTGCCCAAGGTAGGAGTCTTTATATCATCCTAGAGAAAGGGTTGTCCAATCTTTTCTTGAAAACCTCAAGCAATGGAGCATCCCCCAAGTCCGTTAGGCAAATTGTTCCATTGATTAATTGTTCTCACTATCGGGAAATTCCTCCTTATTTCCAGGTTGGGTCTCCCTCTGCTGAGCTTCCATCCACTGCTTTTTGTTGGGTCTATGACAATTTGCTGTGGCCAACTCACTATGGCCAACTCACCCTGGGCAACTCACCACAGCCAACTCACCATGGGCAACTCACCATGGCCGACTCACCATGGGCAACTCACCATGGCTGACTCACCCAGCCAACTCACCATGGCCAACTCGCCCAGCCAACTCACCATGGCCAATTCACCATGGTCAACTCACCAAGGCCAACTCATCCAGCCAACTCACCATGTCCAACTCACCATGTCCAACTCACCATGGCCAACTCATCCAGCCAACTCACCATGGCCAACTCATCCAGCCAACTCACCATGGCCAACTCACCATGGCCAACTCATTCAGCCAACTCACTATTGGCAACTCACCCAGCCAACTCACCACAGCCAAGTCACCATGGCCAACTCACCATGGCTAGCTCACCATGGCCAACTAGCCCAGCCAACTCACCATGAGAATGAGAGAGAGAATGAGAGAGAAAGAAACAGATAAAAAGGAAGACTGAGAGATGGGAGAGACAGAAGTCAACAGAGACAAGAGAGAGAGAGAGAGAGAGATATTTCCCTGCTCTGTTGATGAGCTTTGCCCTGAAATAAGCAAAATGGAATTACCTAAAAGACAACTTTGACTTGGATATGATTGGTGCTCCCTTTTATTTAGACTGAACTTTTCTATAATCAGGATTTCATGGCATTTTAATTTATACTACATCATGTGCCTGTTAACTCACTTCCACTAGTCAATTAAGGAATAGCAGCTGATTCTGTTTCTCCTTTAATGGGATTTGCCTGTTTTTTGCAGGTATTAGAAAGCTATTTCTTTGCATCCTCTGTCATCTTGCCTTCTGATTAAGCCTAGACGTTCCTAAGTCCGACTATGCTATCAAGGGATTTTAAAAAATCCCGGGTGTGTTAACAGCAGGGCAGTTCAACCTGTCTTGAAATGAGATGGAAGGAAGACAATAAGAGACTTGCATCTTTTATTTCTTCTGAGAAATACCCGACAGAAAATGTGAATTTCTGCCCAGTTGCATCAGTCTGCTTGAGGCCTTGCGTTCACTGCCATTATTTAAATGAGGTTCAAATGATTGATATTTGCAATTAAAACACCTTCTATATTTGAACATGAGTTTGTAACTACATTATGAGTAGAAAACCTCTTCTGTGGTAGAAATATATCACCATGTGTTTGCGGGGAACCAGCTGTTGAAGACATTGGACGTTTGACTGTAATTTACAGTTTACAGAAAGGGCTGATATTTAGATTCTTATTTGGAAATTAGAACATAGAATAACAGGGTTGTAAGGGACCTTGGGGGTCTTCTAGTCCAACCCCCTGCCCAAGTAGGAAACCCTATACCATTTCAGGCAAAGGGTTGTGCAATCTCTTCTTGAGAACCTCCAGTGATGGAGCGCTCACAACGTCTGAAGGCAAGCAGTTCCACTGATGAATTGTTCTCACCATCAGGGAATTTCTCCTTAATTCTAGGTTAGATCTCTTTGAAGTCTATTTGGCTATAAGAGCAGGAGCCCTGCTCACAGTCACTCATGTCCTCGTGGCCTCCAGGATAGACTAAATTGCAAACCATTCTACATGGGGCTTCCCTTGAAGAGTATTTGGAAGCTTCTGCTGGTGCAGAAAGTAGTGGGTGAGAGCAGTTCATGGTGAAATTTTTTTTCAGCGCATGTGACATCGCTGCTTTGAAAGCTGCACCAGCTTCCAGTGTGCTTCTGGGTGCAATTCAAGATGCTGCTAGCTTCCTTTAACAGAATCACAGAGTTGGAACAGATCTTGGAAGTCTGGACAGTCATTTGTCTGAAATGATATAGGGTCTCCTGCTAGAGCAAGGGGTTGGACTAGAAGACCGCCAAGGTCTCTTCCAACTGTTCTATGTTCTATGAGCCCTCTGCTCAAGTAGGAGACCCTTCTGGACAAATGAGGAATGGAATGGAATGGAATGGAATGGAAGGGAAGAGAAGAGAAGAGAAGAGAAGAGAAGAGAAGAGAAGAGAAGAGAAGAGAAGAGAAGAGAAGAGAAGAGAAGAGAAGAGAAGAGAAGAGAGGAGAATATAGAATGAACAGGAATAGAATAGAATAGAATAGAATAGAATAGAATAGAATAGAATAGGATAGGATAGGATAGGATAGGATAGGATAGGATAGGATAGGATAGGATAGGATAGGATAGGATAGGATAGGATAGAATAGAATAGGATAGGATAGGATAGGATAGGATAGGATAGGATAGGATAGGATAGGATAGGATAGGATAGGATAGGATAGGATAGGATAGGATAGGATAGGATAGAATAGAATAGGATAGAATAGAATAGAATAGAATAGAATAGAATAGAAAATATGGAATGGAATGGAATGGAATAGAATGGAGTGGAATAGAATGGAATGGAGTAGGGTAGGGTAGGGAAGGGTAGGGTAGGCTAGGGTAGATTAGAGTAGAATAGAACAGAAGAGTAGAGTAGAGCAGAGCAGAGCAGAGTATATAGAGTAGAGTAGAATAGAATAACTTTATTGTCACTTTAAAGGTACACTAATTGGCATACATTAAAATGAAATTTCCTTGAATCGCTTCTTTAAAAACTCACGTGTTGGAGCACCCACAATTTCTGGCTTTAAAGCTCTTCATGGTTTGGGATCAGGGTCCGTGTCGGACTGTCTTTCCCCAATTGTTTCTGCTTGTCA
This sequence comes from Crotalus adamanteus, assembly GCA_039797435.1. Taxonomy (NCBI): domain Eukaryota; kingdom Metazoa; phylum Chordata; class Lepidosauria; order Squamata; family Viperidae; genus Crotalus; species Crotalus adamanteus. The sequence continues at coordinate 279,392,348 of CM077919.1, read as the reverse complement.
ACATACACTGATAGGAGGGACATGCTGCAAGCACCAACAGCTATTGACTGTTGGTTAGCAGGGCTTGGAAGAGGGCCTTCTCCACCATGATACCTATCCTATATCATTCCATCTGATATTAGGTTGCTCCCAAACCCGATAGCCTTTCACAAGGCCATAAAATGTTTTGGCTTTGTATTCCAGGTCTTGAATGTGCAATAGAGCCCCTCCCTTGCCCTTGTTTTGGATGAAGGTCATCTTTGACTTAAGACACCATTTGGGACCACAATTTCTGTTGCCAAGCAAGGAGTTCTTATGTGAATTAAATAATTTTATGTTCTTTCTTGTCAGAATGGTTCAGCACATCCCTAAAATCCAGCTCTCCCAAACCTTGACTTTACTTGCTGGAAACCAGCTGGGAAGGTCACAAATGGTGATAACCTGACCCAGGGACACTGCAAAAATTATGAATAATGGTGGTTGCCAAGTGCCTGAATTTTTATCACATGACTGTGAGGGTGAATTTTGATCACGTGACCCTGAGAGTGAATTTTGATCATGTGACCCTGAGGGTAAATTTTGATCATGAAACCATAAGGCTGAATTTTGATCACGTGACCCTGAAGATGAATTTGATCACATGACCGTGAGGCTGAATTTTGATCACGTGACCCTGAGGATGAATTTTGATCACATGACTATGATGAATTTTGATCGTGTGAACATGAGGGTGAATTTTGATCACGTGATCATGAGGATGAATTTGATCATGTGACCATGAAGATTAATTTTGATCACGTGACCCTGAGGCTGAATTTTGATTACGTGACCCTGAGGCTGAATTTTGATCACATGACCATGAGGCTGAATTTTGATCACATGACCATGAGGATATTGCAGTGGGTAAGTGCAAAGACTGGTTGTAAATTCCTTTTTTCAGTGCCTTTGTAGTTTGAATAGTTGCTAAATGAACGGTTAAGGACTACCTATAGTACATTTTATGAAGCTTTGCTGCCCTGGGTTTTTATTGTATATTATCTATTTTATTTGCTTCTATCTATTTTATTGTAAGCAGCCCAGAATCACTTATTCTGGATGGTTGAACTAAATCAATTTCACAGACAAGGCCAAACAGTCCTGATTGTTCAATCATAACTTATATTCATAAGTCATAATTGTTCAATGGACACACAGGTACTGAAAAACATACTTCTCCTTTCGATTGAATTGTTGAATTCTGTGCCTGTGTGTGTGTGTGTGTGTGTGCGCGCGCACGCGCGCGTGTGTGTATGTGTGTGTGTGTGTATGTGTCATTCATTTTGTCAGGGTGGCACATTATAGGTCCAGAATGGAAGAAACTTCTTGGATGAGAAGCAAAACGTCTTCAGGGAAAAACAAGGAAAGTCCAGTTGCCTCCTGAAAAAAGCACCTTTGGGATTAATGAGAAGCTCATAATGAAAATCTCCGTAGACATAAAATCAACTTCCAACCAAGAAGGACAGATTCTCATAATATGTCCTTAGTCTGGTCTATTGCAAGAAAAAAAGGAAGTTATAGAATCTCGGATTCTCTATGTGTGTGTTTTAGCTCTCATTTATTAATGAGAATGTTAATGCCTTTGATCTTAACTCTGTTTTTTTTTACTCTGGGGAATTTGCTATTCATCTAGCAGATATGAATGGAATATCCATCTGTGCCTTTTCTGTAATATTGTGGAAGTGTCCATTTGTGTCTCTAGGCTTTGGATAATTTTATTATGTATTTATTCTGCTCGTCTTTTTCAGACAGAAGGACTATCTCAGGTAGCTGCACGGAATCTTAAAAAGGAAAACAGCCACCAGGCTCTAATTTACTTAGTCAAACATCCACTTATATGTTTATCTTTCTTCAACAAAGGATGTTTTTTAAGGCAGATCAGGAAACGCTTTAGCGTTTGGCATCCATAAACACGTTGCAATCAATAGCTGTATCTCTGGATGTTCTCTGTATCCATTTCTTTGGGCTTCTTGGCTGTTTCCTTGCAGACGTTTCATTACCCAACTGGGTAACATCACCAGTGCTGGAAGGGAGTGGGGTTTGTTCTCTGCTTATATACAAGTGGCTTGTGGGAGTGTTCTTGGAGATTCTTTGATTAGGGTGTTGTTTACAGAGTTGGTAGCTCCTTGTGTCAATGTTTTTGCATTGACAACAGATATAGATGCAGCCATTTTCTTCTTTTTGCTTTTAGAGTTAGATGATGCTGGGGGGGGGATGTGCACGAGAGTGTAGCTGTACATAATAACACTGGACCTAGTGTGAGAACCAAGGTTGCTGAAATAAGAGATGATAAAGAATTGGCGGGCTGGAGAGCTGGAGGGGAAGCCCGTGCTTCAAACTAATTGGGGAATGTGATTTATGACTATTACCTTGAGGAGGGAATTGTGCTTTGAGCCGAGGTGGTGCAGCAGTTAGAGTGCAGTACTGCAGGCCACTTTAGCTGACTGTGTTCAGCAGGTCAGCGGTTCAAATCTCACCGGCTCAAGGTTGACTCAGCCTTCCATCCTTCCGAGGTAGGTAAAATGAGGACCCAGATTGTTGGGGGCAATGTAAATATATATATATATATATATATATATATATACATTGCTTACTGGTGTATACCGCTTAGAGAGTGCTTGCACTTAAAGCGGTATATAAGTCTCATAAATAAATAAATAAATAAACTATGTGCTCAGGGGAGGGGAACTCAGTTTTTGGCTTCGATTATGTTAGTGCCGATGCTATGCTACTCAAAATAAAGATTCTTTAAGGCAGTGATGGTGAACCTTTTAGAGACCAAGTGCCCAAAAACTGGCTCTGACCCCACTCCACCCCCTGCCCTGCCCCTGCTCCACCCCCATCCCCTGCGCCACCTGCCCGCAGGACCACTCACTGCTTCCAGGGCCTGCCGCAGATCACCCAGGCAGCCCAGCAGTGCTATGGTAGCCACACCCTCTGCCCGCACCCTGCAGCATCAACTGTGCACAATGGGGCGTGAGGGCAGAGTCTTGTCTATGCTGCCTGGCTGCCATGTCCTTGGCTGCGCTGCTCCGTGTGGGCCACGCTCAGGGGCGACTTTCCTTCAGGGGGGCTGCTGGAGAGGAGGGGGTCGTGGGGGGAGGCAAGGCTGGGGCAACGGCACGTGTGCCCACAGAGAGGGCTCCGAGTGCCACCTCTGGCACCTGTGCCATAGGTTCTCCACCACTGCTTTTAGGAAAACAATGCCTTGGAGTCCTTTGAAAAGTTTCATCTGTCAGAGCCATGACACCTTGTTTGGAACATTGTTTATTCTGGCTTCCCCATTGACTTTGCTTGTCAGAAGTTTGCAAAAGGGGCCTGGGACACTGCACCCATCATAAATGTCATTCGGTTTATATTTGCTAAGCGTCAAAAAATTGATCAAGAGACCCTGCATGAAGGCTGCAATGGTCATCCGTGTGGAAAATGGTCACAAGCCACTTTTTTTGAGTCATTGTAACTTGAACTGTCACTAAATGGATGGCTGTAAGTCAAGTTAGGGGTAGGCTGTTTGCCATGACCCAAGAAGAAAAGCTATGTACAATGTTTGTTTGAAAATGGAACATTAATGGTTCTGCCACTTGGAACAAAGTTCAGAGTGAGTTGCTGTAAGATGAACAGTTGAGTTAATACTCCAGAAGGGAGAAATAATCATCACTGTGATTTTAACAAGCAAAAAAGAAAAGGCTGAAAATTGCAGACTGAAATTTAACAGTGACAAATGCAAATCTCTTCCCATAGAAATTAGAAATCAAAGGCATAACTTGATTGGCAATACTTGGCTTAGCAATCATACTTGTGAATATTTGGAATTGTCATCGATTGCTCACCAAGTATGACTCAACAGCAGGATATGATTGCAGAAAGGCGCTGTAATTTTAGGATGCATTAACTAATGACTGTAATAATCAGAGAAATTTAATAACATTCATGATCCAGAAAGATGGTGAGATCTCCTTTCCAGGAACAGATCATACCACCTTGTGATGGAAATGCTTTAACTCAGATGCCTGCATGAAGCAGGTGGTTGGGGTCAATTGTCAACATATATTTTATTTTAATTGTGATATAAATCTTAATAATAATAACAAATAACAATAATAATAAAACTGGAAGGGATAATAATAAAGCTCTAATCTTATCACATAACACCCATGATTTTGTCTTGTTGTGCTTCTCTGGACTCTAGAAAAAGTGCAGAGAAGAGCAACAAGGATGATTAGGAGACTGGAGGCTAAAACATCTGAAGGACGGTTGCAGGAATAGGGTATGTCTAATTCAATGGTTCTCAACCTGTGGGTTGGGACCCCATTTGGGGTCGAACGACCATTTCACGGGGGTCGCCAAACAACGCAGTCCGCCATTTTTTCCCCTTTTCCTTAGCTGTGCTACTCCCTTTTATTCTATTGGCTTTTGAAAGCCAATAGAATAGACTCTCTTGAATAGAGTCTAATTCTATTGGCTTTCAAAAGCCAATAGGAATTGTCCAGGGTGTCTCTGCCCTGCTGAGCCCGCCAAAAGTCCCATTCTGCAAATGGTGCTGCACCAGTTGAGTAGTCCTCGACTTATGACCAGTTGAGTAGTCCTCGACTTACGACCGGTTGGGGGTCGTGGCATTAAAAAGGTTGAGAACCACTGCTCTAACTTAATGAAAAGAAGGACTAAGGGTGACATGATAGCAGTCTTCCAATATCTCAGGGGTTCCTACAAAGATGTAAAAAAAGATGTTGAGACTCTAGAAAGAGTATAGAGAAGAGCAACAAAGATGATTAGGGGACTGGAGGCTAAAATATATAAGGAACGGTTGCTGGAATTGGGTATGTCTAGTTTAATGAAGAGAAGGACAAGGGGGGACATGATAGCAGTATTCCAATATCTCAGGGGCTGCCATAAAGAAGAGGGAATCAAGCTATTTTCCAAAGCACCTGAAGGCAGGACAAGAAGCAACGGATGGAAACTAATCAAAGAGAGGAGCAACCTAGAATTAAGGAGAAATTTCCTGACAGTGAGAACAATCAGTGGAACTCGTTGCCTCCAGAGATTGTGGATGCTCCAACACTGGACATTTTTAAGAAAAGACTGGAGAACCATTTGTCTGAAATGGCATAGGGTTTCCTGCCTGAGCAAGGGGTTGGACTAGAAGACCTCCAAGGTTCTTTCCAACTGTTCTGTTCTGTTGTGTTCCTCCATGTTGGGTTAATGGTTATAGAGAGTAGATCAAATGGAGAGGTGAAAAGCTTCTTTTAAGGTACAGCTCTCTTGTTTGTTTATTTGTATCCCAGCTTCATTATGTCTACAAATAACTCAAGGCAGTAAACATATCCAACATACACTTTCCTCCCTTATTTTTCCCAAAACAACAATCCAGTGAAGCGGGTTGGGCTGAGAGAGAGGGGGAGGGGTCCAGAGTCAACCAGCTGGCTTTCATGCTTAAGGCAGGACTAGAATTCACCATTTCCTGGTGACTGGACCATAGTCACCCACTTGGCTTTCATGCTTAAGATGGAACTAGAACTCACAGTCTCCTGGTTATTGGCCCAAAGTCGCCCAGATGGCTTTCATGCCTAAGGTGAGACTAGAATCATAGTTTTCTCGTGTTTGGCCCAAAGTCACCCAGGCAGCTTTCATGACTAAGGTGGGACTAGAATTCACAGTCTCCTGGTTATTGTCACAAAGTCGCCCAGATGGCTTTCATACCTAAAGTGAGACTAAAATCACAGTTTTCTCGTGTTTGGCCTAAAGTCACCCAGCCAACTTTCACGCCTAAGGCAGGACTAGAACTCATGGTCCCCTGCTTTGTAGCCTTGTGCTTTTACCACTAGAGACCTAACTGGCTCTCAAAATGTCCTGCTCAAATACTATGCAAAGCAATCAGTCTGCTGGGAATGACTGTGCTTCTGTGGTTCACATCTTGAATCCAATCTGGGCATTTGGTGCTTTTAATGACCACTTGCATTTGTATTCCTGTCTGGAGATAACCTCTCCTCCGATTTGGAATAGATTAATTCCTCTTAATTAATTTAACTTGCCTTCACTGAGCTTGTGTTTGTATGATTTGCCTTAATTTGCTTCACCTTTGTTTTAATTTGTTTGTCTCATCTTTTGTGAAGAATTGTCACAATAGAACTTGGTAAACAAAAAGTCATACATCCTGGAGTCACGGGCCTGTTTCGTAGGTAATGGATCACCTGAAAACTTTTGCCCAGGGCAACCAAATCCTACAATAATCAGTTTAAGTGGATTTTGATCAGGTTAATTCTGGGAAGGGAGACTGCTTAGAAAATCCATATATCTCACCAAGGTCGTATCGCAGCCGTGAAAGATCAACACAATCGCAATAATAATAAACATAGCAGTTTTGTGCAAAGGGAGATGGAGGGAAGTTCTGGCAATTACACTCTAAAGCAGACATGTCAAACAGAAGGCCTGGGGGCTGAACGTGGCCCGCGAAGTGGTTTCATGTGGCCCACAAAGCCACCCTGGAAACAGTGAGGGAACGGCCCCCTCTGCCTTGGCCCTGGCCCAGGCCGGCCGGAAGCCAATGTACAATTTTGTGGTGGCCATCTATGCTGAAATGCATTCAGTCTTAGCTCCATAAGGGCCCCCCCTGCACGGCCTGAGAGGAACAGTAAGGCTCCTCTAATGGACCATGCCTTGGCGCTTATCCCGGTCCCACCCCCTTCTGCCAGAGACCCTCAGATCTGTCCCACTCCTGCCAGGCCCCCACAGGCACCCTTGACATGAACAATGTAGAGCTGGCCATGCCCACCCAGTAGGCCACACCCACTCCATCCACGTCCACCCAGTAGGCTGCACCCCCCCCCCCAGGGCAACCGCAATGCTGATGTGGCCCTCAATGAAATTGAGTTTGACACCCCTGCTCTAAACATATGAGCAAGATCTTTGATCACATTGCTTAAAAACTTCCTTTGCCTCTGCTTCAATGCTCTGCTTTCTTTACCTTAACCTTATGCTCCTTATCAACAACTTCAGTGAAGAATCAATTAGGAATCAGCAACTAATCAAACGTAAGGATTCCTGAACAACAGGTATGCCTTGAAATGAACAATTTTACTCTGGATAGAAAGAAAATTTTGTTTGTCCATCGTGGCCTACCTTGAAGGTGTACACAGAGGTGTCTAGAATAAGCCAACATGACAGAGATCACAACATTGTGCTGCAAGGTACACAAAATGTATTATTTGCACATCAGTTCATTATGCTTTTATTGGCTGCCTTTAAGTGTAGTGTTACATGTGTATGGGTGTGTGTGTATAAATATTATAGACCAGACCGATAGAAGCAGGGTTTACTGACCTAGAAGCTATAACATTTGAAGAACAATTCTAGGAACTGGATATACCTAGTCTAGTGAAGAGAAGGACCAGGAGTGACATGATAGCAGAATTCCAGTATTTGAGGGTCTGCCACAAAGAAGAGGGGGTCAGTTAATTTTTCAAAGCACCAGAGGGCAGGACAAGGAACAATGGATAGAAACTAATCAAGGAGAGAAGCAACCTGGAATTAAGGAGAAAATTCCTTAATTTACATACAACCTATGGAGACTTTGGATGACCAAAAAATGATTGTAACTAAACTATCTACAATTGCAAAACTAACAGAAATGGACTTGAAATTACAACTGTTGGAGAATTATGACAACTTTGATAATCAACTACTAATTATAAAATTGGACATGATTGTTTTATCCAGCTGACAGGAACCAGGTGTCAAAAACAGAGGATGGAAGGTCTTTTACTGACCCAAATGATATTACAAGCAATAATGGGAGATCTATTTGCTGAAATAGAGGCTTTGTTATGGAAACCTGCTTGGTATAAAAAGAAAGCCAGAATAAGACTAAAAAGAGAAATTTAAAATTATATGTAATGGATTAAAAAGGTTTTGAGAAATATGGATTGATTTAAGGATTAAGATTTAGAGTTGAAAATTTGTGATTATTAGAATATATATGTTAAACAGAGTAAGAATGTATTTTTTAGAATAATATGTTTATTTGTATGACAATTATTTTGTAATGGAATGAGAATAAGAATATGAAAGAGGTTTTTAGAAATTCGGATTGCTTTAACAACTAATTGAGTGTGTTAAGTTAGCAAGACAATGTTTTGTATAATAATTCTGTTTTTTAGATATGATAATTATTTGAATGAGATTTAAATGCTATTTGAAGAAATAAGAGAGATCTGTGATAAAATCAATGATTTATGAGATTATGAATTAGAATATATCTGGATTAGTATTTTAGAAGGGATACCCGAAGTGATAATACATTTATCTAAGATTAAATTGGACTATGGTAATTGTAAATTAATAAAGCTCAAAACAGGATTAGGATTTATAGATATGTAATGTAGAAATGGATTATGTTAAATAGGTTATATTATTTGAGGGAAATAGAGAGGGAACATTTAATGTATTTATTTGAGCTATTATATGATTTTGTTTTTGGATGACTGATCACCTAACCAGCACGGTGTGTCTTGAGCATTCTGTTGTAAAAGTTAAAAAACCAATAAAATTTGTTATATAAAAAAGGAGAAAATTCCTAACAGAGAGAACAATCAACCAATGGAACAAATTGCCTTCAGAAGTTGTGGGTGCCCCATCACTGGAGGCTTTAAAGAAGAGACTGGACAACCATTTGTCAGAAATAGTATAGGTCTCCTGCATAAGCAGGAGGTTGGACTAGATGACCTACAAGGTTCCTTTCAAATCTGTTACTGTTATGACACTGGACAGGACCCAAGGTGCAGACTACGCAGAGAGTCCTCAAACGTGGTCCAGTCTGTTGTAGGAGGATGTAAGTTGCAGGCAGGAACAGCATAGCTGAAGGGTACAACCAAATATCTTGCGTTGCATACAGGAATATGTGCACAACATTTGAGCTAAACATGCCCAGGTCCAGATGGGAAATCCCACAGAAAGTAATAGAGAATAAGTCCTGTGGGACTTGCAGATCCAGATGGACAAGTTCTGGCCAACCAATTTACCACATTGTGGTAGTAGAGAAGATCCAGAAAACAGTGGTGGTGGTAGATGTAGCGGGGGACAGCAACATCAGGAAGAAGGTGGGTAAGAAGTTGGAGAAGGACCAGGAGCTGAAGGAGGAGCTGGAGAATGTCTATGGAGATTCTCCGTCATCCAGGTCATAGTTATCCCAGAGGTTCGTTTTCACGAGGCAACTGGACTTCCTTGTCTTTCTCTGAAGATGTTTCACTTCTCATCCAAGAAGCTTCTTCTTCAAGGGCTGAAGAAGATTCTTGGATGAGAAGTAAAACATCTTCAAAGAAAAACAAAAAAGTCCAGTTGTCTCATGGGAAAAGCACCTTTGGGATGAGGAACTGGAGAGGATGTGGAAAGTCAAGGCAAAAGTGGTCCCAGTAGTGGTAAGAGTACTTGGGGCTGTGACTCCTTAGCTGGAAAAGAGACTTCACAGATCCCAGGAGCAACATCAGAGTGTTCGGTCCAGAAGAAGGCAGTTGTAGGAACAGCTAAGATTTTGGGACCTCAAATTTTGGTAGCGAACTCAAGATTGAGGAAGACACAGGCAACACAAATGGGTGAGAAGGATTGTTGTTGTTGTTGTTGTTGCAATGGAAGGAACTCAACAACTGCAACCTCAAACCATCAAATTGTCTACTAATAATGGAGAAACAAGTTAACAAAGAACCCTAGCGAGAGCAGTTTAGTTCCTCGTTGCAATTTTGCGAGATGCAAAATATTAAAGGACTCCAGAGCCTGTGTTTTGGTGCCAGTAAAAGGTCTTAAATGCAACTTCATGACCTTTAAAATACTACTACTAATAAAGCTCCTCCCGCAGATATCAGCTGCCCGCTAAATGTTCATTCTCTCTGAAGCTAGCTAATTCCAGGCCATTAAAACAGACTCCGTTAAAGCAGTTCCTTCAAACACCCCAAATGTATAACCGGGGAGAGAAAGAAAAGAGACTTAATTAGTGATGCTCTATATCTTCAAATGTGAATGTTTCTCTGTGTAATAATAGCCTGAGTTTGTCTTCAAAAGCCGTTTTAATAGTGTTAATGCTAGTAAATATTGCTCACTTTAGTCCTGATGTACCATTATAATACTGCTCACAGTTCCTAAAAGTCGTTTCTTGTTGTTATACTATAGGAACAAGCTTGCTTTAATTATGTCATAACGGTTTGCAAGCTATAGAATCTTAATTAATGCAAGCTGCTTTCAGAAACATCTTTGATGTTGATATTTATGTCCCTGTCACTTTCTGATGGACAGAGAACCACTTTGCTCTCCCCCCCCCCCAGCTGCAGCTTACTCCCCCATTACAAGAGAATATTTGTAGATCAGGGTTGAGCGATGTGGTGACCTAGTGGAGAAAACACTCGCCTCCCACTCGTGAAGGTTGAGAGTTCAATCCTAGGTAGCAGCAGATGTTTCTTTCTTCTTGGGGCATAAAGATAAAGTATCTGCTGCAAACTCTGTATAGGCATCAGGAAGGGCATCCGGCCAGTAAATGCTCGGCTCCATCCGCTCACTCCAACTCTACCCTGAATTAAAGGGATTGTTTTTGTTAGTTGCGAAGTCGTGTCCGACCCATCGCAACCCCATGGATAACATTCTTCCAGGCCTTCCTGTCCTCTACCATCTTCTGGAGTCCCTTTAAGCTCATGCCTACTGCTTCAGTGACTCCATCCAGCCACCTCATTCTCTGTCATCCCATTCTTCTATTGCCCTCCATCTTTCCCAGCATCAGGCTCTTCTCCAGTGAGTCCTTTCTTCTCATTAGGTGGCCAAAGTACCTGAGTTTCAACTTCAGGATCTGGCCTTCTAAAGAACAGCCGGGATTGATCTCCTCCAGGACTGACCGGTTTGATGGACTTGCAGTCCAGGGGACTCGCAGGAGTCTTCTCCAGCACCATAGTTCAAAGGCCTCCATTCTGTGATGCTCAGCCTTCCTTAAAGGGATTATAGGATCGTAAAAGGGGAAGTTTTTTTTTTTCCCTCAGTTGGGGTTGAAGGTACTCTTGAGTTTAGCTCTTTTCTTCCAGATGTTTCATTACCCAACTAGATAAGGTCATCAGCGCTAATAGGGAGTGGGGTTAACTCTCTGTTTATGTATAAGTGGCTTGCCCTGTCAGTGTTGGTGAGGGTGAACGTGGTGGTATCTTGATTGGATTGTGGTTTGCTGTGAACTTATTTGCCCGAATTGGTAGTTCTTTGATTGAGATATGGTTTACTACTTGATTGTAGGTTTAGTGTTAATCTTGGTGTTAATCTCTGCTCGTAGGGGTGTTGATTGCTGGTGAGGAGGTGTGCGGTCTTGTTTCCTTTTCGGCTTTTTTACTGTCTCTTTTCAATGATACGTAGATGGGGTTTATTTCTCAATGCCTGTTGATAAGATGTGAACATATAGGCACACATTAAAAAATGAAATTCTGACACCCTCTCTGAAAAAAATACATACACAGACTACAAATGTGTGTGTGTGTGTGTGCGCGCACGCGCATGCGTGTGTGTGTATCTATAGTATATGTATATGTATAGTATATGTATATGTATATGCAGGGCTTTTTTTCTCATAGAACGCCCAGAACGGAGTTCCGGCACCTTTTTTGGATGGAACCTTGTAGGATAGGCAAGGCGGGGTGTATGACGAGTGTGAGTTCCAGCACCTTTTTTTTTTTTTTTTTTAGAAAAAAAGCACTGTGTATATGTATATGTATATATACACACACACGTGTGTGTATACATAATAACAACAATAACAATAACAATACAACAACAACAACAACAACAACAACAACAATAACAATAACAATAACAATAACAATAATAATAATAATAATAATAATAACAATAATAATAATAATAATAATAATAATAATAATAATAATAATAATGTTGGAGGGGACCTTGGAGGTCATCTAGTCCAACCCCCGGCTCAAGAAGGAAACACTATACCATTTCAGAAAAATGGCTGTCCAATCTCTTCTTAAAAACTTCCAATGTTGGAGCATTCACCACTTCTGGAGGCAGGTTGTTCCACTGGTTAATTGTTCTAACTGTCAGGAAGTTTCTCCTTAGTTCCAGGTTGTTTCTCTCCTTGGTTAGTTTCCATCCGTTGCTTCTTGTCCTGCCTTCAGGCGCTTTGGAAAATAGCTTGACTCCCTCTTCTTTGTGGCAGCTCCTGAGATACTGGAAGACTGCTATCATGTCCCTCCTCGTCCTTCTCTTCATTAAACTAGACATACCCAATTCCAGCAACCATTCCTTCTATGCTTTAGCCTCCAGTCCCCTAATCATCTTTGTTGCTCTTCTCTGTACTCTTTCTAGAGTCTCAACATCTTTTTTGCACAAGCAGCTTGACCGCTTTATATTTAACATGAACCACCCCAGTTCTTCTAGAAATCTATGTGCAAACTGAGATGGCTAACTGTCAAAATCCTGCTTTTCAGAATTTTATGAGTCAAAAATGTATATGAATATAAGGAGTCCTCAACTTACACCTATCCATTTAATGGCCATCTGAAGTTATAACAGCACTGAAAAAAGTGACTTATGACCATTTTTCATGCTTATAACTGTTGCAGCATCCCCCGTGGTCAGGGGTAGGCAACCTTAGCTCTTTTATGATTTGTGGACTTCAACTCCCAGAATTCCTGAGCCAGCCATGCTGAGGGGAAAGGGAGAGGTTTCCAAGCTGAGCCAGGCTGGCTCAGGAATTCTGGGAGTTGAAGTCCACGAGTCATAAAAGAGCCCTGGTTGCCTACCCCTGCCCATGATCATGTGATCAAAAATTAAATGCTTGGCAACTGGCTCATATTTATGACGGTTGGAATGTGTAGGGATCCTGTGATCCCCTTTTGTGACCTTCTCACAAGCAAAGTCAATAGGGAAGCTGGAATTCACTTAACAACCGTGCGGCTAATTTAGCAACAGCAGTGGTTCACTTTACAACTGGGGCAAGAAAAGTTGTAAAAATGGGACAAAATTCACTTAACAACTGTCTCGCTTTGCAACAGAGGTTATGGGGTCTATTGTCATAAATCAAGAACTACCTGTGTGTGTGTGTGTGTGTGTGTGTGTGTGATGGAAAACTTACAGATGTACGAAGCAAAAACTTGCCCTATTTATGAAACCACCTTGCAAAAACATTTATAAAATAGGCCCAAGCATTCACATCTTTGGACAAATGTGTGGGGAAAAAAAACACATTTTCACGACAATTTTTTAAGAAAGTGAAAACTGATGAAGAAATGAAAAGAAACAAAAGCACGGATGTTCACACTTTTTTGACGTCGACATACATTGAGAAATATGCCTCAAACCTGTGAATTCCCATTTCTTCTGAGGGAGTGCATTTTTTCCACTCTGCTCCTTTAATTTTAATTTTAATTTTCATACCGACTTAGTATTCATTTATGAAAATCACCCTAATTTGATAATGCATTTATGTTGAATATATTATCAGCATTTCTCATTTTCTTACTTCTGGGCACCAGCTATTGAAATTTGTCTCTCTAATTATTTGTGGCAACCTCCATTTGTTTTATTGATGAATCCCAAGTATTTTACTGTTCCGGGACATCATAAGGAAAAGGAAAATCAATGGCAGCAAGTATGGGAGCGAAATAACAAAATCACAGTGGCGACATCATATAAAGAAAACCTGTATAAGATGGTTTACAGATGGCATCTCCCCCCGGCCAGATTAGCCAAAATGTATAACGGATATTTATCTATGTGTTGGAAATATAAAAAAGAAAAGGGCACCTTTTTTCATGTATGGTGGACATGTAGAGAAGCACAAATGTATTGGCGTATGGTCTGGGATTGGGCAATAGAAATGACTAGGCAAAACATTCAATACAAACCTGAGACACTACTATTAGGAATACTAGAGAAAAATGTAAATAAAGAGGACACATATTTAATTATCCATGTGGTTACAGCAGCAAGGATACTATTTGCTCAAAAGTGGAAAGCAACGGAAGTACCGAGTGGGGAAGCACTAATAAACAAAATTATGTATTGCGCAGAACTAGATAGGATAACTAAAAGATTAAAAAATCAGGAAGAAACAGAATTTTATCGAATATGGAATAAATTTTATAGATGGAGGGAAAAAATGGAGGTCACAGTAAAGAGATAAGTTGAGACAGAGACCAGAAATGTATAGTTGTATATAGGTATATTATATGTAATTAATGTACAATATGGACTGAGATGTCAGTCAAAGACAATTTACCATGTTCAACGTTTTTAATCCTTTTTTTTTCTTTGTACTTAATAAAAACTTATTGAAAAAAAAATAAGGAAAAGGAAAATGTTGACTTCAGTGCATGGAAGGCAGTGCTTGTTTAGTGGAATATTGCCGGGCCCAAAATCAAGAGTGACATATAGTGATTCTTCCAAGTTGGGTAATAATAATAATAATAATAATAATAATAATAATAATAATAATAATAATAATAATAATAATAATACCCCCAGTGAGGCACTACGTTGACGTGGTTGTGGGGCTTGTGTACTCTGAGGAAGATGAGAGCTATGCCAGAGGTTCAACCATACTGGACAGGTCTCATCAGAGGAGTCAGACAAAGAGTGTCTCTCCCATAAAAAATATGGTGAGACGTAAATTGCAGAATGCCATACCGGCTCGGATGTCGCCCGGGTTAACAAGGTCCGCACTAGATATTGGAGTTCCTGGATATCTGGTGAAAAATGGGTTACAGGACTCAGGACTGTTGGCTGAGCAACCAGGGCCAGCAGCTGCAGAACTACTGGAAGAAAAGATGTTTACCCGTCGCAGATACACAGTGATGGAAAACAAAGAAATAATGATCTGTTACTACAGATCAAGCCCAACAAGAAGAGGATATCTAAAACGAATGCACCAGTTCTGGAAAGTACAACATCCAGAATCAGAAATAACAGAACAGAGACTAGCAGATCAACGCTGATTTATAACACGAAATAAAGTATTTACAGAAACAGAATTGGACGAACTGCAAAGGTTTACCCAAGGCAAAGAAATCAAAGCCTTACCAGAAGTAATTCAGAATGTAGAGGCAAACCAGGGGGAATTGGCAGTGAAGGAATCCAGCAGAGATATACAACTGTTCTCATTTGGAAACCAGACACCTCTTCCTCAGGAAGAACAAAACCCTCTAACTAAAGAAATAAAAGAATTGAAACAAAGAATAACTGAGCATCTAGAACAGCACAAAAACAACAGAATAAGGCTACCTGCATTGAAGCTTGTTCCAAAGAAACAGCTAGCACAAGCATTAAAAGATGCAAATACTGCAATATCAAGTATAAGCACCAATTCACTGCAAGAAACAAACCAACTAATGTACAGCACAGCTGCAGTTATAACAGAATACCTGGGATGCAAAATCAACAAAAAAGAAAAACAAACAAACAGTGCATCAGAAAAATGGAAGGTTAGACTAGAAAATAAGATCAGCAAGTTAAGATCACATGCAAGCAAGCTAGAACAGATGAAAGAAAAGAAGCTGAAGAACAAAAAGACCAAAGAATACCTAATCAAGAAATACCACTTAGAAACAAGGAAGATCAAGGAAGCACTGGAAATAATAAAGCAACAAATAACAGCTATAGCCAGGAAAATCAATAGATATGAAGCTCGAATTGCAAACTATAGGCAGAACCTTCAATTTCAATCCAATCAGAAACATTTCTACCAATCCATCAATGGAGAAACTGCAAGGAATCAGTCAGTACCTGACAAGGAAGAAACAGTGCAGTTCTGGAAGCAGATATGGGATAACCCAAAGAAATACAACAAGGATGCGGCTTGGTTAAAAGAGGTGGAGGCAAATAAAACAGAAGTTGAAATGAAAGAACTAGTAATAACAACAAAAATGGTAGAAAAAAGAGCAAAGAAAATAAAAAAATGGTCAACACCAGGTGAAGATGAACTGCATGGATTTTGGTTGAAACATCTAACTGTTATACACCCACTCATTGCCAAACAGTTCAACAATATACTACAAGGAGGAGAAATTGAAAAGTGGCTAACAACTGGGAAAACCTACCTAATAATGAAAAATCCAGCAAAAGGGGCAACACCAGGTAACTACAGGCCAATTACCTGCTTACCAACAACTTTCAAATTACTAACTGGTGTGGTAGCTGATGCAGTACAACAGCATCTAGTTGAAAACAATCTCTTTCCACCTGAGCAGAAAGGAAACCGCCCCAATAGCAAAGGAACAAAAGATCAACTCCTAATAGACAAAATGATCTTGGAAAACTGCAAGAGAAGGAAGACCAACCTGAATGTGGCATGGATTGACTACAAAAAGGCATTTGACTCTCTGCCACATGATTGGATAATAAAGTGCCTAGAAATAACAGGAGTCAGTAGAAACATCAGAAAATTTGTGCAAAGATTGATGGCACAATGGAAGACTCAGTTGCAGATCAATGGTGAGAAGCTGGGAGAGGTTAATATCAAGAGAGGAATATTTCAAGGAGATTCATTATCACCATTACTATTTGTTATTGCACTGTTTCCTCTGTCAACAATACTGAATAACTCAGGACATGGCTATCAAACATCAAAAACATCTACCAGACTATCCCACCTCCTTTACATGGATGATCTGAAGCTGTATGGAAAAACATCATCTGAAATAGAATCGCTGCTCAACACTGTCCGTATATATAGCCAAGATATTGCAATGGAGTTTGGCTTGGACAAATGTGCCACACTTACTATCAAACAAGGAAAAATAGTGAAAACTGAAGGAATCAAGATGCCCCACGAAAATAACATTAAGAGTCTGGATGGGGAAGAATACTACAAATACTTGGGTATCCTTCAAGCTGACAACATCAAGCACACTGAAGTCAAGAAAAAGATTAGAAGTGAATACATCAAGAGAGTGAAGAAGATCTTAAAATCCAAACTCAATGGAGGAAATACCATAAAGGCAATCAACACCTGGGCAATCCCAGTCATTAGGTACACAGCTGGAATAGTGGACTGGACTCAAGCAGAACTAAAAGCAATGGATAGGCAGACCAGAAAAATAATGACAATGAATCATGCCCTTCATCCACGCAGTGTCATTGATAGACTTTATCTACCAAGGCAAATAGGTGGGCGTGGAATGCTACAAGTACATCAGATGGTTGAAGAAGAAAAAATGGCTTTGGAAGAATATCTGAAGAACAATGATGAAGATGCACTGAAATTAGTATATCAGGAAGGCTTATTAACTACTGGAGAGACCAAACTGGCCTACAAGAAAGACCAAATGAAGAACAGAATAGAGGCATGGGAAGACAAAGCACTACATGGCCAATACATGAAAAAAATAGCTGGGAAAGCAGATAATAATAAAACCTGGCAATGGCTAAGAGCAGGAAAATTGAAGAAAGAGACCGAGGGACTAATTCTGGCTGCACAAGATCAAGCCTTAAGGACAAATGCATACAAAGTCAAAATTGAGAAGACAGCAACAGACAGTAAGTGCCGCCTATGCAAAGAAGCTGAAGAAACAGTGGACCACTTGGTGAGCTGTTGCAAGGAGATTGCACAAACTGATTACAAGCAGCGGCATGACAAAGTAGCAACAATGGTGCATTGGAAGATCTGCAAAAAATATCATTTGCCTGTAAGCAAAAACTGGTGGGATGATAAAATAGAGAAAGTCATAGAAAATGATAAAATTAAACTGCTCTGGGACTTCAGAATTCAAACAGACAAGCACCTGCAACATAACACCCCAGACTTAACAATTGTCGATAAGAAAGACAAAAAAGTCTGGATAGTGGACGTGGCAGTGCCTGGAGATAGCAGAATAGAAGAGAAAGAACTGGAGAAAATAACAAAATACAAAGACCTACAAATAGAAATAGAAAGACTGTGGCAAAAGCAAGCAAGGGTAGTACCAATAGTCATAGGCTCCTTGGGTGCAATCCCAAAACAACTGGAGCACCACTTGAACACAATTGGCATTGACAAATTCGCTATTAGTCAATTGCAAAAGGCAGCCTTATTAGGAACTGCTTCCATCCTGCGACGATATCTGTAATACCATCAAACATCCACATCTGCCTATCCCAGGTCCTGGGTAAGGACTCGATAGGTAGACAAAATGCCAAATCCAGTCTGAACATCTGGCTGACTGTGCGATGATCGATAATAATAATACTGCTTCCATCCTGCGACAATATCTGTAATACCATCAAACATCCACATCTGCCTATCCCCTATCCCAGGTCCTGGGTAAGGACTCGATAGGTAGACAAAATGCCAGATCCAGTCTGAACATCTGGCTGACTGTGCAATGATGATTAATAATAATAATAATAATAATAATAATAATAATAATAATAATAATAATAGGAACTGCTTCCGTCCTGTGAAATACCATCAAATATCCACATCTGCCTATCCCAGGTCCTGGGTAAGGACTCGATAGGTAGACAAAACGCCAAATCCAGTCTGAAAATTTGGCTGACTGATCAATCATAATAAAGTTGGAAGGGACCTTGGAGGTTATCTAGTCTAACCCCCTGCTCAGGCAGGAAACCTTATACCATTTCAGACAGATGGTTGTCCAGTCTCTTCTTAAAAACCTCCAGTGTTGGAGCATTCACCGCTTCTGGAAGCAGCATGTTCCACTGGTTAATTGTTCTAACTGCCAGGAAGTTTCTCCTTAGTTCTAGGTTGCTTCTCTCCTTGATTAGTTTCCATCCATTCCATCTGTGGACAGAACTTGTGGACAGAATCTTGCCAGATTGAGAACATTATTATCTGCATCCACAATATACTCTGTGACCTATTGAGGAGGAGCTGTCTTCACTCTCTTTCTCTCACACATGATATCTGGGCTAAGTTGCTTTTTACTTCTCTGGAATGGAGCCCCTCCATTCTGTGGAGCTGCCCCCTTCCTACATTCCATCACATCATGTATGGACCAACTCCCAGAATTCCTCAGCCACCATGTGTCAGGCCCAAAACTAAGAAGGACCCATTCCAAGCTGAGATCTTTATGGTTTCACACCGGTAGACCAAACCTTGGCCAATTTGAGGTCTCTACTATGTGCATCTACAAAATACTCTGGGAACTATTAGGGAGGCGCTGCCTTCACCCTCTTTCTCTCACACATGATATCTGGGCTACGTTGCCTCTTACTTCTCAGGACTACATCCCTCCTTCCCTCACGACAATCCATTCCATCGTATGTGGTACTCTTCGTTCCTCCCAGAACCAATTAACGACAAGAACCTAGCTACTACCCTATTTGCATTTTGAGCTTGTTAGAAGAATTTGAGGTCCCATTGTGCAAGAATGAATCAGAGTGAAATCCAGGCACACGGCTTGAACAGGAAAATGTTTATTTGAGAACATAAAGACAGACCTGGAAGACAGCTACAATTTTTTTTTTAGATTTTAGATTTAGATAACCTTTACTGACACTTTTTTTCCTGTGGGCACAATGGTACACATTGAAAAATGAAATTGAATTGCTTCCTCTCAAAGTGTACACATACATAACACACATTTAAAACATACCTTATACAACATATGTATAGATCTACACCCTTACATATAAGTAACATACAAATGTTATTCACTGTCGATCTTGAATACATAATGGAAGGAGGGATGGAGAGGCTGTTGGTAAATCGTGGGTGCTCCATTACTGGAAGTTTTTAAGAAGAGGGTAAACAGTCACATCTAAAATGATATAGGTTCTCCGCTGGAGCAGGGGGCTGGACTAGAAGACCTCTAAGATCCTTTCCAGTTTCTATTCTATTCTATTCTATTCTATTCTATTCTATTCTATTCTATTCTATTCTATTCTATTCTATTCTATTCCACTCTACTCTACTCTATTCTATTCTAATTGAATTCAAATTCTCTTCTCTTCTCTTCTCTTCTCTTCTCTTCTCTTCTCTTCTCTTCTCTTCTCTTCTCTTCTCTTCTCTTCTCTTCTCTTCTCTTCTCTCCTCTCCTCTCTTCCCTTCCCTTCCCTTCCCTTCCGTTCCGTTCCGTTCCGTTCCGTTCCATTCCATTCCATTCCATTCTATTCTATTCTATTCTATTCTATTCTATTCTATTCTAATTGAATTCAAATTCATCTTCTCCTCTCCTCTCCTCTCCTCCTCTCCACTCCTCTTCCACTCCACTCCACTCCACTCCACTCCACTCCACTCCACTCCACTCTTCCTTTCCAGATTCTATTCTATTCTATTCTATTCTATTCTATTCTATTCTATTCTATTCTATTCTATTCTATTCTATTCTATTCTAATTGAATTCAAATTCTCTTCTCTTCTCTTCTTCTCTTCTCTTCCCTTCCCTTCCCTTCCCTTCCCTTCCGTTCCGTTCCGTTCCATTCCATTCCATTCCATTCCATTCCATTCTATTCTATTCTATTCTATTCTATTCTATTCTATTCTATTCTATTCTATTCTATTCTATTCTAATTGAATTCAAATTCTCTTCTCTTCTCTTCTTCTCTTCTCTTCTCTTCTCTTCTCTTCCCTTCCCTTCCCTTCCCTTCCCTTCCGTTCCGTTCCATTCCATTCCATTCCATTCCATTCCATTCCATTCCATTCTATTCTATTCTATTCTTATTCTATTCTGTTCTAATTGAATTCAAATTCATCTTCTCTTCTCTTCTTCTTCCCTTCCCTTCCCTTCCCTTCCCTTCCCTTCTATTCTATTCTATTCTATTCTATTCTATTCTATTCTATTCTATTCTATTCTATTCTATTCTATTCTATTCTATTATTCCTTATACGATTCTATATTCCATTCTGTTCCGTTCCATCCCATCCCATCCCATTGCATTGCATTCCATTCTATTCTATGCATTTGAAAAGAAACAACAGTGGGGGGAAGGCATGTCTCCACCACCTGTTCCAAGAGCTCCAGATGCATCTGGCTGTTGACTAAAATGAATACAATGCTGGATTCCACCTTATTCAATATGGCTGTTTTTATGCTTGCAGTGTCATTAGTACAATACAAATGCAATAAAATACAGAAACATTTCTAGGCCTGGGGATAAAGGTTTGAGTGTGCAATCTTTAGAACACTATTAAAATTGTCCAATGAACTGTAACAGGACCTATTAAACTTGTGGAATAATTATATGAATTTTATTTTCATTCTTAATCAATGTTAAATTAAAGGATATCAAATTTCTGGATTGGAGTCTGTTTGCTGGTCTCGAGACACCTGAAAAATGGGGTAGATTTGTAGCCTGGGGCAATCTGGGTAAATAAAATGGTAAGCAGCCAGAAGAGTCACAAAACTAATCTGCACAGTTGCCCAGAAAAATAATCCCGTCATGTTTCTGTATGGTTGCAGTGGAGATGAATGAATACCATAAAATATACTTATCTGAAACTAAAACACTGCATCCAGCCAGATGTTTTATATCCTGTAAAATAAATGTATAACCATGCAACATGACTAGGTTATAATTGAACTGTGTGCGATATAGCTTAAAACAAGAATTTTTTTTTTAAAATGCAAGGGATATCATGTTTTCCTGGTTGTCTGTTGGAAGACAGCTTTAATATAATTAAGACATTAATGAAGAACTTGTATATATGACTGGAAAATAGGAATTACCTTCCTTCCTTCCTTCCTTCCTTCCTTCCTTCCTTCCTTCCTTCCTTCCTTCCTTCCTTCCTTCCTTCCTTTCTTTCTTTCTTTCTTTCTTTCTTTCTTTTTTCTTTTTTTCTTGTCTTTTCTTCCCCTTCCTTCCTTCCTTCCTTCTTTCCTTCCTTCCTTCTTCCTTCCTTCCTTCCTTCCTTCCTTTCTTTCTTTCTTTCTTTCTTTCTTTCTTTCTTTCTTTCTTTCTTTCTTTCTTTCTTTCTTTCTTTCTTTCTTTCTTGTATTTCCTTCCTTTCTTTCCTTCCTTTCATGTCTTTCTTTTTCATTTTTCTTTCTTTCTTTTTTCTTTTTTTTCTTGTCTTTTCTTCCCCTTCCTTCCTTCCTTCCTCCCCCCCTCTTTCTTTCTTTCTTTCTTTCTTTCTTTCTTTCTTTCTTTCTTTCTTTCTTTCTTTCCTTCCTTCTTTCTTTCCCTGACTTAATTAAATTTCTTCCTACCCTCAACCATTCACACAAACAATAATAGCAAAAACACACTCAATCCCAAGACAACAATGCATGGATTCAGAGCAACGTGCAACACAACACTCCTTCATTTTTCTGTGCCTTTTCACTTGCCAGAGTTGGACCTGGAAAGCCATGCCAGTCAAAATACAAGAAGCAGATGGAAACTGAGACAGATAGATTCCCAAAGCCTGAGGTTTAAGTTGAAAAGAAATGACATGGATTAATGGTGATAATCTGGTGGATCCTCTCTCTCTCTCTCTCTCTCTCTCTCTCTCTCTCTCTCTCTCTCTCTCTCTCTCTCTCTCTCTCTCCTGAGAGTTGGCTTTCAATATGGTTTCTCCGCTTTTTTTCAAATCCTTCTCTTCATTTTTCAATTCAACACATCATGTGCCCCTTTGTCATTTCACCCTTCCATTCTTCATTGAGCTCTGGACCTGGTGCTCCCGTTTTGCTTAAAACATTTTTGCAAAATCCAAACTGGGTCAGCCACTGGGACCAGAGGTTTAGCCTCCTGAGTTTTTGGACCCGTGCTGAAGTCCATCCTGAGGAAACGTCTCTCTTGCAGAGGGGTGTGTGCTTTTGGCTAGTCTCTGTGTGTATTTATATGGTGATTGCTTGCGTATGGCTTTTCAATTGGCATGTTGATGGATGCCTGCGAAGTCTTTGGCTGTTATTTTCTTGATGCAAAGTTCTTGATAAGACAGTGGTAAATCAGCTTATGTATACGTTCAATTTTGCAGCTACTAAGATTGTTGGATGGGCCGGAACAAAAACAGCCAGGGAAGTGAAGTGTTTTTCAGTGAGATCTGTCTATCAGGGCAACCTGGTCTAGCCCAAATATGGGATGGAGCATATTGCTTCTGCTTTCACCTTTCCAAATAGCTACACTAGTCTCCCTTTAATTCTTTGTTGGTAAATTTAAATTTAACAGCCAGGGAAGTGACTGAAGCCTGGGAAATGGGCTTCTCCTTAGTAAACAGGAGTGCTGATTTACTATCAGCTTATCAAGTACTTAGGAGGCGAGGGTTTGGCAGCACAAGGAAACAACAGCCAATAACTTAACAGCTAGACATCAGCACTCTAATCAACAACTCTGCTAGAGAGAAGTTTCCTAAGGATGGGCTCCAGTGTCAATGCTGCTAACATCGGATGTTCTTGCTTTGACAACAGATGGAGATGCAATAATTTTCTTCTTATGTTTTATTCTTAGAGTTAGAGTTAGAGTTAGAGTTAGAGTTAGAGTTAGATGACGTCGGGGGAGGAATGTGCATGAGAGTTTAGCTAGACATAACAATACTGAACCCAGTGTGAGAACCAAGGTTATTGAAATAAGAGATGATAAAGAATTGGTGGTTTGGAGAGCTGGAGGGGAAGCCTACATTTCAAACTAATTGGAGAATGTAATTTATGACTGTTAATTGGAGGAGGGAATTGTGCTTTGATACTATGTGCTCAAGGGGAGGGGAACTCAGTTTTTGGCTTCGATTATGTTAGTGCCGATGCTATACTATTCAAATAAAGATTCTTTAAGGTAAACAATGCCTCAAAGTTCTTTGAAGACTCTCATCTGTCAGAACCATGACATCCAGCATGCGTCCACAAGCTCAGAAGACGAAACCTTTGATCCAGGTGACCAACCCAGGCTGGATCCTGCAACCTTATCCTGCAACACTTATTTTCACCTTCATTTGTCATATACTTTTATTTATGTCAGTCCCTGGGTTTATCCATTTCGATCCAAGAGGCTATATTCTTTGATCGGAGCCTATCAAGGAAGCTTGGTAGACAATCACCCCTTATATGAAATGGTGACGAGGCATAATGTGATGGTAGTTATATGAATCTCCAATAAACTAGTGGTACTTTACCAAGGACTCACCGAGAAAGTCTTTTAGCGTGCTTGAAGAAGTATGAAATGAATTTCATTTCCTTCTCATTTGCCTCCCTTTCGAAAGGTTTCATGCAATTATTTTAGCAACCATCCATCCATGACAAAGCTCAATTTTCCCAGAGAATTCACTTCTGAATGGACTGCTAAAAAAAAAAAAATCTTAAAGTTCAAAATTAAAGTACACCGAATAGAGCAAGCAGTGAGCTAGGGGGAACTGTCTATCAAGAAGGAAAACAACAACAACAACAACTGTTGGAACAAAAACATAAACAGAAGTATTTGTTTAATAGGAAGAACACTTTTCAGAAGAACTGTCTCTTGGTTAAAGTTTGTGCTTTTCTTGTTGAGAAACATGGAGAAGAAGACCTAAAGGTGCTTTATCCAAAAGGCAACGGGACTTTTTCTTTTCCTGTTGAAAACATTTCTCTTCTCATGCAAGAAGTTCCAACTGAATGGTGGGGAATGGAAGGACAATCATTTCACAAGCACATGGCACAATATAGGAGAACAAACTCATTAGGAGAGGATTCACCAATCCATCAGCATCTGTAAGACCAGGATCTCACTTTTGAAGACAGCAAAGTCCACATTCTGGACAGAGAGTATAGGTATAGAAGTTATAAAAGTTATAGAAGTTATAAAAACACTCATGTATGCCTTCTGTGGTTTGGATCACATGTTTAACACCCAGGCTTATGGTTTCAGTAGCGAGCACAGAAGAGCCTGCATTTTCTACGTCACATGAGAAAAGCACGTCTTCTTTCCCCTGTCATTACCACTTTCTACAGAAGGACGATCGAAACCGTCCTGTCATACAGCATCACAGTCTGGTTTGGAAGCATCCCTGCTTCAGACAGGAAGGCGATGCAGAGAGTGGTGAGGACAGCAGAAAAGATTATTGTCAGTTCCCTCCCTTCCATCCAGGAACACGGCATATAAGCGTTGCTTGAGCAGGGTCCGCAGGATTGTTTGGTATGCTACACATCCTCTTCACAACCTGTTTACCTGGTTACCTTCTTGGAGGAGGGGATTTGTAGTATCCAAAACAGAACATCCAGATTCAGCCATAGTTTTTTTCATATATGATCAGCCTTCTGAATTCTCAAGCTTCCTCTTTCTGCTATGTGTTCAAAATGATTAATATATATAAAGTTGGAAGGGACCTTGGAGGTCATCTAGTCCAACCTCCTGCTCAGGCAGGAAACCCTATACCATTTCAGACAAATGGCTGTCCAGTCTCTTCTTGAAAACTTCCAGTGTTGGAGCATTCACCGCTTCTGGAGGCAGGTTGTTCCACTGGTTGATTTTTCTAACTGTCAGGAAGTTTCTCCTTAGTTCTAGGTTGCTTCTCTCCTTGATGAGTTTTCATCCATTCCTTCTTGTCCTGCCTTCAGGCACCTTGGAGAATAGCTTGACTCCCTCTTCTTTGGGGCAGCCCCTGAGATAGTGGAAGACTGCTATCATGTCACCCTTTTCCTTTTTTTTTTCATTAAGCTCGACCTACCCAATTTCAGCAACCGTTCTTCATATGTTCCTCTGATCATCTTTGTTGCTCTTCTCTGCACTCTTTCTAGAGTCTCAACATCTTTTTTTTTACACTGTGGCAACCTAATTGCAATTGCAAAAGGCGGCCTTACTAGGAACTGCTTCCATCCTGCGACGATATCTGTAATACCATCAAACATCCACATCTGCCTATCCCAGGTCCTTCGTAAGGACTCGATAGGTAGACAAAAATGCCAAATCCAGTCTGAACATCTGGCTGACTGTGTGATGATCAATAATAATAATAATAATAATAATAATAATAATAATAATAATAATGTGTTTAGAATACAAAAGAATAATAAAGTTGGAAGGGACTTTGGAGGTCATCTAGTCCAACCCCTGCTCAGGCAGGAAACCCTATACCATTTCAGACAAATGGCTGTCCAGTCTCTTCTTGAAAACTTCCAGTGTTGGAGCATTCACCACTTCTGGAGGCAGGTTCTTCCACTGGTTAATTGTTCTAACTTAGGTTGCTTCTCTCCTTGATTAGTTTCCACCTGTTGCTTCTTGTCCTGCCTTCAGGCGCCTTGGAGAATAGCTTGACTGTATACAGTATATGTGTATATATACAACGGCACTGAAAAAAAGTGATTTATGACCACTTTTTACACTTTTACAGCATCCCCACGGTCATGTGATTGAAATTCAGATGCTTGGCAAGTGGCATGTACCTATGACAGTTGCAGTGTCCCAGGGTCATGTGATCCTCTTTTGCAAACTTCTGACCAGCAAAGTCGATGGGAAAGACAGATTCACTTCACAGCCCTGGGGCTAACTTCACAACTGCAGCGATTCGCTCAACCGTCGGGGCAAGAAAGACTGTAAAATGAGTCAAAACTCACTTAGCAAGTGTCTCACCTAACAACAGAAATTCTGGGCTGAATTGTGGTTGTACGTCGAGGATGGCATGTAATAGGAAATGGGGCACAGGTAAGGCTCAGCTAAACTTTACCTTCCTCCAATTACTATTCGAATCTTGTCAGAAATTATTGTTTTAGTAACTAGCAGTGCTAACAGGAGCTGCTAGGATAAACATGTAGCTTAGGCCGGTGTTGTTGTTGTTTTTCAACTTTGGCAACATTAAAATGCATGGACTTCAACTCCCATAATTCCTCAAGCAAGGTGGTGGCTGGGGCATTCTGGGAGCTGAAGTCTACACATGTTAACATTTTCCAAAGTTGAAAAACACTAGTATAGATCAGAGATTTAGAGAGCTTCAGAATAGATATTGTGCGCCTTAAAGTGCAAATAGACAATCAAGTTTTTTTTTGTTTTTTTTTTAAATATTGAGTTGAGTTTAAACTTGGTGTAATTTTATTGCCAACACTAAGGGGATCACCACTGCTTTTTTGTGATTGCAAATAACAGCAACCTAGATATCAAAACACTGAAAATAACTCTATTCAATATAAAGATACAATTATCTTTAGATCTTTGCTTGAGTTTGAACACACACTTTTGCCTTCAAAGCTGAAGGACAACTTAGAAATCTGGAATATGGCGGGGGGTTTTCCCTGTATTTGATACTTATATTAAGTACTAAATCTTCGTAACTGAATTGTATATCATTTGTGATTGCAAATAACAACAACCTTGATATCAAAATGCTGAAGATATTTATTCTACCTAATGCTACAATAATCTCTGAATTTTAACTCTTTGCTTGCCATTTGAACCTGCATTTTAATTCCAAAGCTGAAGGACAACTGAAATATAGCTGTTGTTTTTAATATTTGATACATACGTGAAATAGTTCGCCACTGAATTCTATACCTTTTCTGATTGCAATAACTGAATTGTATACCTTTTGTGGTTGCAAAGAACAGCAACCTTGATATCAAAAGGCTGAAAAGACATCTATTCTAGCTAACAATACGATGATCTCTAGACTTTACATGCATCTGAACACACATTTTGCTTCCAGTGTTGAAGACAACTTAGAAATCTGGACTATAGCTGGTTTCCCCCCCCCCCCCCACCAGATAACTGAATTAAACACTGAATCTTCGTCACTGAATTGGATAAAGTCAGTCATCTGTGTGCATGTGCATTTGTATGCTTGATCTATAAGAGAATATTTTTTTCTTCCCTACCTTTTAGATATATTATATATTCTTAAATATATATATTAGAATGTATATTTAAATATTATATTTAAGAATATTATATGTATATATATGAATATATGAATATACACACACACACACACACACACACACACGAATAACCAAAGACCTACACACACACACACACACACAAACACATATATGTTTTCTGAGGTTTTTGCGGGTGTTTGTATGTAGGTCTTTGGTTATTCGGGTTTTCTCCCACGTCAAATTGGAAGTGTCTTGGTGATGTTTCGACGAAGTCTCATTCGTCATCTTCAGGCTGGTGTTTTTGGCTTCGTGCCCTTAGGAGCAATGTGTGATTGTAGCTGATTCTTCCTTTTAACTGCCAGTGGGGGTTCATATCCATTCTTTGCTAGCAATCCAAATGTTAGAAATATATATGGTGTCGCAGTTGCGACTGCTGCCTGTGGATGGCTCTAGTTTGAGCTGATACAAGGCAAAAGACTTCTCTCTCCCATATTTGGGCAACAGAGTGTAGCATACAGCACTCTAGATAATTCTCCTCCCCTGTTTCTTCCCTCCATAACACAGCTGGCAAAAGTGAGAAAGAGCCTGTGGCCTATAGGTTAACACAGCTGCCTAACATGCAGATGGCCCAAGTTCGAATCTCAGAAGGGTATGTCTGGTTGAAAAGAACTAAAAAGTTTGAAATAGCTATCCCAGTTCTCCCTGAATTCTTTGCTAGCAATCCAAATTTTAGAAATATATATGGTGTCACAGAAAAATTGTGATTTCTACCAGAGGCCAATGGTAGAACTTAGCTTATTCCCTACCACCCAATTATATTTCCTAGAATAATCCTTTTGGTTAAAGTTGAGATTAGAACTTTCTCAAGATAGAGTCCCACTCTCCAGGACTACTCAAATCACTTTCTCCAGTACTAGAGAGATAGATTAAATATGAACATTATTGAGAGAGCTCTGAGTCTTGCAAAGCAGTGTTTTGTTTTGTTTTTGTTTGTTTTTTTCTTCCTTGCTTCAGCAAAACAACCTTCTGGGATAAATTATACAGGAGAATTCAATCAAAAGTTACCCAGGGTTTAAACAATCTACAGGCTGCCGATTCCATGGTTGAATTAACCAGGTTAGCTAAAACAAAGAGGAACTAAAAAGTAGCAGATGGCTGTATATGCACAAAAATAGCTATGATTGGTTAGTTTTAAACTTGCTTTATTTTTTTCCTTGGCTTAGCATAGTGTGCAACTCTAGAGCATCTGAGTTGTTTACGATTCAATGTGTAGTGCAGCCTAAGGAACCAAATTAAGTGGGATGTGCATTCAGGATGATTGTGTTTTGTTTGTTCTCATAATTTATATTTTTATTTATTTATATCCCACTTTTATTAGATTTTATAGATAGATAACTCAAGGCAGGGAATATATTCAATACTTCTTTCTCTTCCTATTTTTCCCACAACAACAACGCTGTGTGGTGGATTGAGCTGACAAAGAGGGACTGACCCAAAATCATCCAGCTGGCTTTCATGCCTAAGGCCAGGCTAGAACTCACCATCTCCTGGTGATTGGCCCAAAGTCATCAACCAGCTTTCATGCCTAAGGCGGGACTAGAACTTCCATCTCCTGGTGATTGGCCCAAGTACCCCAGCTAGCTTTCATGCCTAAGGCCAGACTACAACTCCCATCTCCTGG
Source organism: Crotalus adamanteus (assembly GCA_039797435.1). Classification (NCBI taxonomy): domain Eukaryota; kingdom Metazoa; phylum Chordata; class Lepidosauria; order Squamata; family Viperidae; genus Crotalus; species Crotalus adamanteus. The sequence continues at coordinate 279,362,993 of CM077919.1, read as the reverse complement.
TGATTGGCCCATGTACCCCAGCTAGCTTTCATACCTAAGGCAGGACTAGAACTCACCATCTCCTGGTGATTGGTCCAAGTACCCCAGCTAGCTTTCATTCCTAAGGCAGGACTAGAACTCACCATCTCCTAGTGATTGACCCAAGTACCCCAGCTAGCTTTCATGCCTAAGACAGGACTAGAACTCACTGTCTCCTGGTGATTGGCTCAAGTACCCCAGCTAGCTTTCATGCCTAAGGCCAGACTAGAACTCACCAACTCCTGGTGATTGGTCCAAGTACCGCAGCTAGCTTTCATGTCTAAGGCCAGACTAGAACTCACCGTCTCCTGGTGATTGGCCCATGTACCCCAGCTAGCTTTCATGCCTAAGGCCAGACTAGAACTCACCAACTCCTGGTGATTGGTCCAAGTACCGCAGCTAGCTTTCATGTCTAAGGCCAGACTAGAACTCACTGTCTCCTGGTGATTGGCCCAAGTACCCCAGCTAGCTTTCATGCCTAAGGCAGGACTAGAACTCACCGTCTCCTGGTGATTGGCCCAAAGTCTTCCAGCTGGCTTTCGTGTCTAAGGCAGGACTGGAAATCACAGTCTTCTGGTTTCCAGCCTGGTGTCTTAACCACTACACCAAACTGCTCTCTAGTTCTATATTCTACTTTTCTATTTAGAGGTCATTCAAAGTGGCAAACATACATGAAAATAAAGTCTAGCAAGACAATGAAATATTATTCTTCATGCAAAACAGTACATTGAAGAAGAAAAAAAAATCTTTCAGTCTCAGAATGGAGACTGAAATGGCTTTCTTTGGAATGAGACAGCAGAAAATCCTTTCTCATGGACTTAATAAAATCCTTTCTCGTGGACTTTGTTTAATGAAAGAGTAAGAAGATGGAGGGAGCTCATGAATTCTGATCTCTCCTCTTTCCACCACCCTATAAAACAAAACCATCGTGTCAGGAAGCAGAAGACCAGCTTCGGTCACCACACTATAAAAAAAGATGTTGAGACTCTAGAAAGAGTGCAGAGAAGAGGAACAAAGACGATCACGGGACCTGAGGCTAAAACATATGAAGAACGGTTGCAGGAACTGGGCTAGTCTAGTGAAGAGGACTAGGGGAGACATGATAGCAGTGTTCCAATATTTGAGGGGCTGTCACAGAGAGGAGGGGGTCAACCTATTTTCCAAACCACCTGAAGGCCAGACAAGGAATAACAGATGGAAACTGATCAAGGAGAGATTCAACCTGGAAATAAGGAGAAATTTCATGACAGTGAGAACAATCAACCAATGGAAGAAGAGTTGCCTTCAGAAGTTGTGAGAGCTTCATCACTGGAGGCTTTCAGGAAGAGATTGGACTGCCATCTGTCAGAAAGGGTGTAGGGTCACCCGCTTGGATGGGGGTGGGTTGGACAACCTACAAGGTTCCTTCCGACTCTTTTATTCTATTATTATTTTGTGAGAAGGTTAATGAGAGGAGCTGACCTAGAAACCCTTGTCATATTAATATGGCATGAGTGATGCTCCACGATCAATGTATCTGATTACCAGCCAATGCACTCTGTTCACAATAGGTTAAATGTGTTCCTGGAATTTCCATTTTTTTCACAAGCTTCTCCGTTATCAGCCATCCCTGAAAGACGTTAGAGATGGAAAGGAACTTCCACGCTTCAAAATATTCCAGAAATGCGGTGTGATTATAGGACAGCGGTTCTCAACCTGTAGGTCAGAACCCCATTTGGGGTCAAACGACTATTTCACGGGGCCCGCCAAACAACGCAGTCTGCCATTTTTTCCCCCTTTTCCTTAGCTGTGCTACTCCCTTTTATTCTATTGGCTTTTGAAAGCCAATAGAATAGACTCTCTTGAATAGAGTCTAATTCTATTGGCTTTCAAAAGCCAATAGGAATTGTCCAGGCTGTCTCTGCCCTGCTGAGCCCGCCAAAAGTCCCAGTCTGCAAATGGTGCTGCAAGTTGTCTGCAGCAAAGGCGAGCTGTCTGGAAGTTTCCACCCCTCCCTGCTGAGCAACTACTAAAAATGTAAGTAAAAGAGGGCCAGGGGTGGGAGGTGGGAGGCCGGCGGGCGCAGGGAGGGTTGCTGGTGCGCTTGGGGCCCGGTGGGTGCCTTACCTCTCTTGGGCTGGGCCAGCTGGTGGCCCAGCCGGTGGTCGGCCTGTGCCGTCTCTGCCGCTTGCCAGCTACACCTCGGCCGGCGCAGGGGGCGGCACCATGCATGCGCAGTGCTCCCGGGCAGGGAAAGTCCTCGACTTACGACTGGTTGGGTAGTCCTTGACTTACAACTAGTTGGGGGTCGCGGCATTAAAAAGGTTGAGAACCACTGTTATAGGAGGAATGACAGGCATGAAAATCAAGCTGGAACTTTTTATCTGCTCTTTTTGTTGTTGTTAATTGTGAAGTCGTGTCCGACCCATCGCGACCCCATGGACAACGTTCCTCCAGGTCTTCCTGTCCTCTACCATCTTCTGGAGTCCATTTAAATTCACACCTACTGCTTCAGTGACTCCATCCAGCCATCTCATTCTCTGTCGTCCCCTTCTTCTATTGCCCTCAATCTTTCCCAGCATTAGGCTCTTCTCCAGTGAATCCTTCCTTCTCATCAGGTGGCCAAAGTACTTGAGTTTCAACTTCAGGATCTGGCCTTCTAAAGAGCAGTCGGGGTTGATCTCCTCTAGGACTGACCGATTTGAATGCCTTACAGTCCAGGGGACTCGCAGGAGTCTTCTCCAGCACCATAGTTCAAAGGCCTCCATTCTTTGGCACTCAGCCTTTCTTATGGTCCAACTTTCACAGCCATACATTGCAACTGGGAAAACCATGGCCTGGACTATACGCACTTTTGTTGGCAGGGTGATGTCTCTGCTTTTTAGTATGCTGTCTAGATTTGCCATAGCTTTCCTCCCCAGGAGCAAGCATCTTTTAATTTCTTGGCTGCAGTCCCCATCTGAGGTGATCTTTGAGCCCAGAAAAATAAAATCTGTCACTACCTCCATTTCTTCCCCATCTATTTGCCAGGAATTGAGAGGGCCAGATGCCATGATTTTGGTTTTCTTAATGTTGAGTTTCAAGCCAACTTTTGCACTCTCCTTCTTCACCCGCATCAAGAGGCTCTTTAGTTCCTCTTCACTTTCTGCCATTAGAGTGGTATCATCTGCATAACTTAGGTTGTTGATATTTCTCCCGGCAATCTTAATTCCAACTTTTGATTCATCTAGCCCTGCCTTTCTCATGATGTGCTCTGCATATAAGTTAAATAGGCAGGGCGACAGTATACAGCCTTGTCGGACTCCTTTTCCAATTTTGAACCAATCAGTGGTTCCGTGTTCGGTTCTCACTGTTGCTTCTTGACCCGCATATAGGTTTCTCAAGAGACAAATGAGATGGTCTGGTAGTCCCATCTCTTTAAGAACTTGCCACAATTTGTTGTGATCCACACAATCAAAGGCTTTTGCATAGTCAATGAAGCAGAAGTAGATGTTTTTCTGGAACTCCCTAGCTTTCTCCATGATCCAGCGTATGTTGGCAATTTGATCTCTAGTTCCTCTGCCTCTTCGAAATCCTGCCTGTACTTCTGGTAGTTCTCAATCCACGTACTGCTGGAGTCTAGCTTGTAGGATTTTAAGCATAACTTTACTAGCATGTGAAATGAGTGCAATGGTGCGATAGTTTGAACATTCTTTGGCATTGCCTTTCTTTGGAATTGGAATGTAAATTGACCTTTTCCAATCCTGTGGCCACTGTTGAGTTTTCCAAATTTGCTGGCAAATTGAGTGTAGCACTTTTACTGCATCGTCTTTTAAGATTTTGAATAGCTCAGCTGGAATACTGTCACCTCCACTAGCTTTGTTGTTGCTCAGATTTTCTAAGGCCCATTTCACTTCACATTCTAGGATGTCTGGTTCGAGGTCAGTGACCATCTCATTGTGGTTATCTGGGATGTTAAGCTCATTCTTGTATAGTTCTTCTGTGTAATTTTGCCATCTCTTCTTAATCTCTTCTGCCTCTGTTAGGTCTCTGCCATTTTGGTCCTTTATCATGCCCATCTTTGCATGAAACGTTCCCTTCATATCTCCAATTTTCTTGAAGAGATCTCTGGTCCTCCCTATTCTGTTGTTTTCTTCTATTTCTTTGCACTGTTCATTTAAGAAGGCATTCTTATCTCTTCTAGGTACTCTCTGGAATTCTGCATTCAGTTGGGTGTATCTTTCTCTTTCTCCTTTGCCTTTCGCTTCCCTTCTTTCCTCAGCTATTTGCAAAGCTTCCTCAGACAGCCATTTTGCTTTCTTGCATTTCTTTTTCTTTGGGATGGTTTTAGTTGCTACCTCTTGTACAATATTGCGAACTTCCATCCATAGTTCTTCAGGCACTCTGTCTATCAGATCCAGTTCCTTAAATCTATTTGTCACCTCTACTGTATATTCATTAGGAATATGATTTAGTTCATACCTGAATGGCCTAGTGCTTTTCCCTACTTTTTTCAATTTAAGCCTAAATTTTGCAACGAGAAGCTCATGATCTGAGCCACAGTCAGCTCCTGGTCTTGTTTTTACTGACTGTATAGAGCTTCTCCATCTTTGGCTGCAGAGCACATAGTCAATCTGATTTCTATGTTGACCATCTGGTGATGTCCATGTGTAGAGCCGTCTCTTGGGTTGTTGGAAAAGAGTGTTTGTTATGACCATCGTATTCTCTTGACAAAATTCTATTAGCCTGTGCCCTGCTTCATTTTGTACTCCAAGGCCAAACTTGCCTGTTCTTCCGGTTATCTTTTGGCTTCCTACCTTAGCATTCCAATCCCCCATGATGATAAGGACATCATTTTTTTGGTGTTAATTCTATAAGGTGCTGTAGGGCTTCATAGAACCGGTCAATTTCATCCTCTTCAGCACCAGTGGTTGGGGCATAGATTTGGACTACTGTGATATTGAATGGTTTGCCTTGGATTTGAATTGAGATCATTCTGTCATTTTGGGGATTGTATTGCTTTTCCTATTCTTTTATTGACTATGAAGGCTACTCCATTTCTTCTGAGGGATTCTTGCCCACAGTAGTATACCTGATGGTCATCTGAGTTAAATTCACCCATTCCTGTCCATTTTAGTTCGCTGATTCCTAAGATGTCGATGTTCAGTCTTGTCATCTCTTTTTTGACTACGTCTAGCTTGCCTTGATTCATGGATCTGACATTCCAGGTTCCTATGGAGAAAAAATCTTTACAGCATCAGACTTTCCTTTCACCACCAGATATATCCACAGCTGAGCGTCCTTTCGGCTTTGGCCCAGTCGCTTCATTCTTTCTGGCGCTACTAGTACTAGCCCTCTGCTCTTCCCCAGTAGCATATTGGACACCTTCCGACCTGAGGGGCTCATCTTCCAGCGTCATATCTTTTTTCCTTTTAGTACTGTCCATGGGGTTTTCATGGCAAAGATACTGGAGTGGTTTGCCATTTCCTTCTCCAGTGGATCACATTTTGTCAGAACTATCTGCTATAACCTGTCTGTCTTGGGTGGCCCTGCACGGCATAGCTTATAGCTTCATTGAGTTACGCAAGCCCCTTCGCCACGACAAGGCAGTAATCCATAAAGGGGTTATCTGCTCTATATCAGTTTTATTGGTGAAATGAAATGACCTCTAGTGGGTGGGGCATGGGGGGGAAGGCAAAGATTTTCTTCCGTACTTCTCTTCAACACCTTCTGTTTTTGCCGTTGAAAGGGAATTTAGTATGTTAACCATATCGGGGTATTTGATCATTGATCCATTTGAAACAGGATGGTGTTTAATTGTTGCTTCCATCACTACTTCATTACTAAGGGGTGAAGTCAATGAAATCCTCCACCCTTCCTTATTGCAACAGACATGCCTAGACTGCACTGATAGAAGAGAATAGCTGTAACTCAGGGTTGAATTGTGATTCCTTGGTGCTCTCTGAGCTTGGTTGTTTTCTTGGAGACATCTCATTACCCAACTGGGTAACATCGTCAGTGCTGGAAGGGAGTGGGGTTTTCTCTCTGTGTATGTATACATGGCTTGTTCTGGCATGGTTAGCGGGGGTGTGCTTGGTTTTTCCGTGAATGGGGTAATCTTTGCTGCTTGATTGTTGGTCTAATATTAGTTTAGACAGGTGATAAGTGATGGATAGATAGATAGATAGATAGATAGATAGATAGATAGATAGATAGATGGATAGATGATAGATGGATGGATGGATGGATGATAGAGATAGATAGATAGATAGATAGATAGATAGATAGATAGATAGATGGATGGATGGATGGATGGATGGATGGATGGATGGATGGATGGATGGATGGATGGATGGATGGATGGATGGATGGATGAATGGATGATAGAAATAGATAGATAGATAGATAGATAGATAGATAGATAGATAGATAGATAGATAGATAGATAGATAGATAGATAGACAGACAGACAGACAGACAGACAGACAGACAGATGAATTTGTGGGTGCTCCAAAACTGGAGGTTTTTAAGAAGAGATAGGATAACTATTTTTCTGAAATGGTATAGGATTTTCTGCCTAAGCAAGGGGCTGGACTAGAAGACCTCAAAGGTCCCTTCCAACTCTGTTATTCTGTTATTCTGCTATATCCAATAACAGGATTTTTTTTTCAGGTTTCTCTTTAACTTTTGCTTTACATTTGATATCTCTTGCCAACTGATCCCTGGATTCCTTTTCACTTGGAGAAGATTCAGAATGAAATATGTTATGTGTTCGTGTAAAAGTCCCTTGGACATTCTCTCTCGGTAGCATGTTTAAGAGAATTGCTTTAATGGCTACCCATGATGTCTCCTTGGTGGGTGGAAGGCTAATTAAATCATTAATTTCCATGTGTATCCTTTCCTTTCCGAAAATGAGGGGAAATGGGATGATAACAGGGGTGGGGAACAACGTTAATAGAAACAAAAGATGAATATGAAAGAGAACAACCAAGTTTAAGTGTAAAAAAATAATAGCAGATACCACCATATTTGATCACTACACCCAGATTAATGTCTGAAATAAATAGTGGGTCTTAGCATAGAGATAGTCCTTGACTAACAACAGTTTGTTTTGTTGTTGATGTTGTGTCTAGCCCATTGCGAGCCCATGGACAACGTTCCTCCAGGCTTTCCTGTCCTCTATCATCTGGAGTCCATTTAAGCTCACACCTTCTGTTTCCATGACTCCATCCAGCCACCTCATTCTCTGTCGTCCCCTTCTTCTATTGCCCTCCATCTTTCCCAGCATTAGGCCCTTCTCCAGTGAGTCCTTCCTTTTCATTAGGTGGCCAAAGTACTTGAGTTTCAACTTCAGAATCTGGCCTTCTAAAGAGCAGTCAGTGTTGATCTCCTCCAGGACTGACCGGTTTGATCGCCTTGCAGTCCAGGGGACTCGCAGGAGTCTTCTCCAGCACCAAAGTTCAAAGGCCTCAATTCTTTGGCGCTCAGCCTTTCTTATGGTCCAACTTTCACAGCCATACATTGCAACTAGGAAAACCATGGCCTTGACTATACCTACTTTTGTTGGCAGGGTGATGTCTCTGCTTTTTAGTATGCTGTCTAGATTTGCCATGGCTTTCCTCCCCAGGAGCAAGCGTCTTTTAATTTCTTGGCTGCAGTCCCCATCTGTGGTGATCTTGGTGCCCCAGAAGATAAAATCTATCACTACCTCCACTAAACACTTTGTTTAGTGACCAAACAAATTGACTGAAAAAAGCACCGAAAAAAGTGACTGATGATCATTTTTCACACTTACAACCTTTGCTACATACCTTTGCTACATCCCCATGGTCACGTAATCAAAATTCAGATGATTGGCAATTGACTCATATTTATGATGGTTGCACTGTCCCAGGGTTGCGTGATCCCCTTTTGTGACCTTCTGACAAGCAAAGCCAATGGGGAAGCTGGATTCCCTTAACAATCGAGTTAGTAGCTTAATAGTTGCAGTGATTCTCTTAACAACGGTGGCAAGGAAGGGCATAAAATGGGGCTTAACAACAACCTCACTTAGCAACAGAAATTTTGGGCCCAGTTGTGGTTAAGTGTGAGGTGTCAGCACTGCAAATATTGTATATTCTTGCTTTTGACAATATGCAGAACTGTCTGGTATTTATGGGGTTAATACAGAGGAGAAGGGGGGTTGGGGGTAAAGCCGGGGAAAGAAAGAGGAAGGAAACCTTTGACCTTCATACTAATTGGATAATGTGATATATGACAGCTAATTTAGGGAGGGAACATGCTGATAATTTAAGTGCTCAGAGGAAGAGAACTCAGATCTTAGCATAAAGCCTCCATTGTGCCTATGCCGACATTTTGTAACAACAAAAGACTTTTAGGAAAATCAGTGCCTGGAAGTTCTTTGAAGTGTTTCATTAGCCGGAACCGTAACATGACATTCTTCTTCTTCTTCTTCTTCTTCTTCTTCTTCTTCTTCTTCTTCTTCTTCTTCTTCTTCTTCTTCTTCTTCTTCTTCTTCTTCTTCTTCTTCTTCTTCTTCTTCTTCTTCTTCTTCTTCTTCTTCTTCTTCTTCTTCTTCTTCTTCTTCTTCTTCTTCTTCCTCCTCCTCCTCCTCTTCTTCTTCTTCTTCTTCTTCCTCCTCCTCTTCTTCTTCTTCTTCTTGTCATCATCATCGTTATCATTATTGTTATTGTTATATCTAGTTAGTTTGGATGGAGAAAGCTGTTGGCTTCTCAAGATTTTAACAGATGGTGGGGACAATGTCTGCCTGCTCAAAGTAGATGTCCTTGGTTAGTCTATGTAATGTCCAACCTAGAATCCATTTTATTTGATTGAGCTGAATCTTTTGCAAATCAGTCAATAATTCTTCAATGGCCTGTCTTCGGAGTGCAGAATTTGGTAGACACTGAATTGATGGGGGAAAAAACACGTTCTGCTCAGCCCTTATATTTCATTGATCATCAGTGTTCTCTTAGCTTTGCCCAAGATTCCTCATATTTCATATAATATACCTCAGAAAAGCTCTCCAGATTTGTAGCCAGTGTCACTTTAGCTAACAAAATCAACTGACCTCTTTTTGAGTGAATGGCATTTTCCTTCTGGAGCTGATGAATAGACCTTGAATTTGCTCTGGATTTCATTTTAGGGGAATTTATAGAGGCGACGTCTGTTAATGCGTTTCTTTCTGCAAACTGGGTACCGAGAATAAGGCTGGGTGTCTGTTTGTCAGCCATAAAGGCAAAACAAGTTATATGCGGAAAGCAACCGTTATTGAAATAATAGGAACCAGCTATTTTCATTTTGGTAATTAATTTGGCTGTGCTTTGTGACTCCTGTTTTTCTAAACATCTGAGGACCACAACAGCATTTAAGGGTGGAGAAAAAAGAGAGTTATTTTTCAGGGAGAGGTGTAATAGGCTGGTGTTGGGTGACTGTGGGATTCATTTTTTTTTAAAGAATCAGCTATTTAAATAAATTAAAAACAAAGAAACCAGTAGAGAGAGAGAGAGAGAAAAAAGAGAATTGGAAGCTATCCACAGCAAATGAATTATGCACTACGTTGTAAATGCTCTTATTTCTTTTCCTTTTCTGGAAATCCCCAAACAAATAACGAGCACTTGGTTTAAAAATGCAGCTCTAGTGGCATTCAGACACAAATCTACAGCAAATCCACACAGGTTTGCAATGAAAGACCACACTTTTTTTTTCTTTTTAAGGAAAGGGTCTCTTTGTTTATTTTCCTGCCTGCAACGAGCTTGGAATCAGATACTTTATTTATTTTTTTCCCATGCACGGTGATCGGTTTTGCTCAATGAATGAATGAATGAATGAATGCAGATTTACACAGCAATAACAATAAAAAAATAATATTGCAGGGCAAAAATATAAGCTAAAAGATCCTCTGGGGGGGGAACAGGCTTTATTTATATAGCAATAACATTAAAAAAAACATTGCAGGAAAGAGTAAGATAACCACCTGTAGTAGGATAAGTGGAAAGCAAGGTGGCTGAGGATCTGTATTTGTTTGTGGTTACTAAACATATGTATAGGGATACCCAACTCACCTGCAGGCAGTGGTGGAATTCAGCCGGTTCGCACCACTTCAGCAGAACCGGTAGCTAATTTTTTTGTTGCCCAGGCCCAGAATGGACTTCTGGAAGTGGCATCCACACAGAGAACCGGTTGTTCACATATTTGAATCCCACCACTGCATGCAGCTGTTCCATACAACCACACAGACAAAAATCAGAGTTTTGGTTGAATTAGAATAGAGCTGGAAGGGACCTTGGAGGTCTTCTAGTCCAACCCCCTGCTCAAGCAGGAGACCCTATACCAGTAATGGCGAACCTTTTAGACACCGAGTGCCCAAGCTGCAACCCAAAAGCCACTTATGTATTATCAGGTGCCGGGCCATTGGGTGGGTATGGCCAGCTGGTCCATTGGGTGGGTGTGGCCCATTGGGTGGACATGGCCCATGGGTGGGCATGGCCCATTGGGTGGGCGTGGCTGCAGTGGTGACGGCAGACTGGGTGGGATTAAAAAGTTCAATCAATCAATTTCAACTTTGCGAGATCTTTTTTTTCCTGCGAGAAGTTGAAATTGATTGATTGATTGAAACCCCCCCCTTTTTTTTTCAACACAGCGGTGGACGCCTAAAGTGAAAAGGTTTTATAAAACCTACCTGATGGCCTAGGACTGGGGCGATGGCGCACGTGCCCACAAAGGGGTTCGCCACCACGGTCCTATATCATTTCAGACAAGTGGCTATCCAGTCTTTTCTTTAAAATCTGCAGTGATGAAGCACCCACAACTTCTGAAGGCAAGTCATTCCACTGGTTAATTGTCCCCATTAAGTTTTTCCTTAATTCCTGGTTGATTCCCCCCTTGATTAATTTCCATCCATTGTTTCTTGTCTTCTACTCCAACCCACCTCCAATCAGGAGACCCTATACCATTTCAGACAAATGGTTGTGCAATTTCACCTCCAGTGATGAAGCACTAACAACTTCTGAAGACAATCTTTCCACTGGTTAATTGTTCTCACTGTTAGGAATTTTCTCCTTAATTCCAGGCTGTTTCTCCCCTTGATTAAATTTTATCTGTTGCTTCTTGTCTTGCCTTCTGGTGCTTTGAAAAATTAACTCACCCCCCTCTTCTTTGCAGCAGCCCCTCAAAAACTGGAATTCTGTTATCATGTCACCCCTATTTCTTCTTTTCTTTAGACTAGCCAAACCCAAGTCCCGCAACCGTTACTTCATATGTTTTTGTCTCCTGGCTCTTAATCATCTTAGTTTCTCTTCTTTGTACTCAACATTTTTTTTTTGCAATATGTTGACCAAGACTGGATGCGGTGTTCCAGATGTGGCCTTACTAAGGATTCATAAAGCGGTACTAACATTTCATGTGATTTTGATTCTACGCCTCAGTTTATACAATGGTTATACTGTTGTGGCTGCCATTTTGACTTTTCTACCACATACTGAAGACAACCCTGAAAAGCTTTGTTAATAGGAGGTGTTATGGGTGACGGGGTATAGGAGTAGAAGCTTTTCTGCTGGGCCCCACCATCTTGGAACATCATGGTTTCTGAGATGAGATCTACACCCACCCTTTTGGCCTTCTAAGGCAGGGGTCTTCAACCTTGGCAACTTTACGACTTGTGGACTTCAATGCCCAGAATTCTGGGAGTTGAAGCCCACAAGTCTTACAATTGCCAAGGTTGAGGACCCCTGTTCTAAGGGCTCTGAAGACCTGGCTCTGCACATTGGCCTGGACTCCAATGGGGGGGGGCATGTCATATTGAAAATGGCCAAGGCATTAAGATAAGGGCCCCAGGTCTTCCCTGTGTGCAACTTGCTCCCTTCCTTACCATCTTTATTAACCCTGAAGTCACTTTTAGGATCAATAGTTATTGTTTTGATATTTTGTCTTGTTGCTTTTATTGGTTGCAAGATGAGTAGCATAACCCTAACGCTCTAGGCATGATGGAAAGGAAGGAAGGAAGGAAGGAAAGAAGGAAGGAAGGAAGGAAGGAAGGAAATGGAGAGAGGGAAAAGAGAAGAAAAAAGAGAAAGAGAAAAAAGAAAGAAAAAAGGAAGGAAGGTAGGAGGAAGGAAAAGAAAGAAAGAAATCGAGAAGGAAAAAGAAGAAAGAGAAAGAGAAAGAGAAAAAGAAAGAAAAAAGGAAGGAAGGAAGGAAGGAAGGAAGAAATGGAGAGAGGGAAAAAGAAGAAAAAGAAAGAGAAAGAGAAAAAAGAAAGAAAAAAGGAAGGAAGGAGGAAGGAAAAGAAAGAAAGAAAGAAATAGAGAAGGAAAAAGAAGAAAGAGAAAGAGAAAAAGAAAGAAAAAAGGAAGGGAAGGAAGGGAGAAAGAAATGGAGAGAGGGAAAAATAAGAAAAAGAAAGAAAGAGAAAAAAGAAAGAAAAAAGAAGGAAGGAAGGAAGGAAGGAAGGAAGGAAGGAAGGAAGGAAGGAAGGAAGGAAGGAAGGAAGGAAGGAAGGAAGGAAGGAAGGAAGAACCTACCCTAATATTTGTGGGTTTTTTTTTGTTCCATGTACAATTTTATTTATAAATAAAATGGAATATTTGTAGCTCAGAGTTGAACTGTGTGTTCCTTATTGCTCTCTGAGCTTTGTTGCTTTCTAGCAGATGTTTCATGAACTAGCTAGGTTACATCATCAGTGCTAGGAAGGAATGAGGTTTGCTCAATCTCTAAGAACTGCAATAAGATTACAATTGTTCAATGCAAGAGAATATTTGTAGCTTAGGGTTGAACTATGGGATTCTAGCTGCTCTCTGAGCTTGGCTGGGTTTTTTTTGCAGACGTTTCATAACCCAGCTAGGTTACATCATTAGCTCTAAGAGGGAGTGGGGTTTGCTCACCTCTAAGAACTGCAATCAGCTTGTAATTGCTCAATACAAGATAATATTTGTAGCTCAGAGTTGAACTATTGAGTTTTAGATGCTCTCTGAGTTTGGCTGTTTTCTTGCAGACATTTCATGACCCAGCTAGGTTGTATCACCTGTGCTAAATTGTATTCATTTCTATGTTACTGGTTTCTTACGGACTTCCCATTTTGCACCAGCGAAAGTGAAAAAAACAAAATACCATTTTTGACATGGACCCAGAAAACAGGGTGGATGTCCCTCTCCCAGTAATCTAGAGATGGGCTACGGAGTAACCTCTTCATAACCCAACTTCTCCTTTCAGGGGATAAAAAGCGCAATTCTTAAATACACGTTCTCCATCTATCGGTAGCGACACAACAGAAGGGCATTAAAACTCTCCATCTTTTCCTCTGCACTGCTACTTTCTCGTTCGGTGTAATTTCTTTATCTTTATTGCTCTCAGTGTGGTTGTCTCAGGTACGTGCCAGAAAAGGCTGTCAGTTTCTTTCTGCCCAGAAGAAATAAACCTAGATCTAAAAGAGAGAAAAGGAAGGATAAAAAAAAAATGTTTTATGGCTAAAATAAATTACAAATCAGCCTTGGAGATAGATGCCCAGCGAATTGATTTCTGTGTACAAATGTCCTTTTCTTGATTTGTTGATAAAAATTTAATGTTCTACATGTAAAAAACTATTTAAACACACTGCTAGGAACATAAACAATTTATTCCAGGGATGTTAGCTTCCCGGTCTCTTCCTTCCATTTCTTTTCTCTCTCTCTTTTTTTTTTTAATTGTTTGTGTTTTGATAGGGATTCAAAAAAAGCTGCTCCTGTCATATCCCAAATAAGATAAGTCAGCTGCATTAAAAAAATTGACGATTCAAGGTTTCTTAAAAAAAAAAAAAAAACACCTCGCACATTTTACCAGTGACAAATGCATGAATATTTATTCCAAAATGAGTAACTTGGGGCTTATTTTATGGGGCAAGAAAGTAAGAGGCTAACCTTGCTAGCGAAATGATGGCATTCTATAAAATGTGCAAATGTCTTTAAAGGAGAAAGGGAATACAATTGTCCGAGCTTCTTGCTGGAGATGGTAACAGCTGTTCATCTATCTTCCTATATCCGAAGGTATGAACGCATATTTTGGTGTACGCATTGGGCATGCATAAATTGGTTTGGTTCATAGATAATAAATATAATTAGCTTACCCGAACATAGAATAATAGGACTGGAAGGGACCTTGGAGGTCTTCTAGTCCAACCCCCTGCTCAAGGCAGAGATGTGATATAATCCCAGTCAAATGGTGAAAAGGAGTGTGATAGCCTGCTGCCCCATTGCCCAACCGATTGTGCAATTGAGACAGTTTATTCCAGCGGTTCTCAACCTGTGGGTTGCGACCCCATTTGGGGTCGAACGACCATTTCACGGGGGTTGCCAAACAACGCAGTCCGCCATTTTTTTCCCCCTTTTCCTTAGCTGTGCTACTCCCTTTTATTCTATTGGCTTTTGAAAGCCAATAGAATAGACTCTCTTGAATAGAGTCTAATTCTATTGGCTTTCAAAAGTCAATAGGAATTGTCCAGGCTGTCTCTGCCCTGCTGAGCCTGCCAAAAATCCATTCTGCAAACGGTGTTGCAAGTTGTCTGCAGCGAAGGCGAGCTGTCTGGAAGTTTCCACCCCTCCCTGCTGAGCAACTACTAAAAATGTAAGTAAAAGAGGGCCAGGGGTGGGAGGTGGGAGGCCGGCGGGCGCAGGGAGGGTTGCTGGCGCACGTGGGGCCTGGCAGGTGCCTTACCTCCCTTGGGCTGGGCCAGCTGGTGGCCCAGCCGGTGGTCGCCCTGCACCGTCGCTGCCCCTTGCCAGCTACACCTCGGCCGGCGCAGGGGGCAGCACCACGCATGCGTGGCGCTCCCGGGCAGGGAAAGTCCTCAACTTATGACCGGTTGGGTAGTCATCAACTTACGACCGGTTGGGGGTCGTGGCATTAAAAAGGTTGAGAACCACTGGTTTATTTCCTCTTTCACAACGGTGGCTCTCCCCTTAACGGACTTATTACGTACAACAAAACTTCGACCTGGACAGGCCTTAGCCTGGACAGCTGGCTGTCAGAGGGCTTTTGAAGCACTGAAGGCTTTATTTGCACGAGAGCCTATGTTGCTGCACCCAGACCCAGAACGGTTTTGTTTTCAACTCAAATATGTGCCAGGGGGAAGGAACTTCCACGCAGACGCTTTGTCCCGACTTCTGCAATATGACAGCACGGGAGAGGAGGTGGTGCAAGCGATCATGCCCCCCTACAACCAACAGGAGTTGCACACTTGTTCCAGGGTGGTATCTTTTGAGGATGATTTGAGAACAGCCATAGTACAGGATATGTGGCTACGGGACAATCTTGGCGTACAGTATGCAAGGCACTGGGAGCAAGCCACTCCCAGTGCTAACCGTATTTCCAATCTTGCAATAAAGCTGTTGGTGGTCTAAGTGTTCCTGTTTACTGGCTTATCTGTGAAGCTCAAATAGGACGTCTTGACAGTTGTTCAGTCTATTGTTGAAAAGCTCCAGTGATGGATGTCTATGGAGTTTATCCGTCATCCAGGTCATAATTATTCCAAAGGTGTGTTGAAATAAAAGTCTTCATCCTGGTTCATCCAAGCCAGGGATAAATAAACAACATGGCAACTACTTTGGGAAGATGGTTGCAGTTTATTGACGAGCCAGACTGAAAGATGGTTCTGGCAGGAAGGAAGAGAGAAATCAAGGGCTGAGCACATGTGGGGAGTAGGTTTTTATACCCTCTGAAAGCCTTTTGTTTGGAGGAGTTTCCTGTTCCTGTGGCATGAACTTTGAACTGAGTCTGAGTGTGCTTTTCTGGGCCTTGGTATCTGTGGTTTAATCCTATTATGTCCCAAAAGTCATATCCTGCTTCCCTGGGGCTGGGGCTAATGACTCTTAGAGTTTGGGTGGGGTATGCAGATTTAAGGTCTCTATGACCTCTTGATTGCCTAGCTGGGGCCTTTCTAATGGTTTACATCTGCCTTTGTGTATAGAGCTGGCTCCTGCTTGGGACAGAGAGATTTGGGGCTCTCAAGGAAAACTGGGCATGCTTTTCTGTCTCTTTAAGATCCTTGAAGGAAATACATTTTTCTGCCTTTTTAATATTTCCTTCTCTGGGAAGCTGACTTGCCTCAGGTGCTTTTTCAGGAGGCAACTGGACTTCCTTGTTTTTCTTTTCTTTTTTTTTTTACTTTTTTATTTTCAATTTTACATTACATTCATAAAAAATACTTCAGATAAAGAGTGAAATAAATTTATACACACAACTTTCGGTATTGCTCACCCATTTTCCCCCAAACCGCATCTACCCGCTAACCTCTTCCCTCACTTCCCTCTTTCCCTCTTCTTCTTCACTCTCCCCCTCTCCTCCTTCTCCTCAACCTTCCTACTTACTTCTCCCCTTCCTCCTATCTTCTCATTCCGGAGCAATTCCTCTCTCTAAGTTAAAACATCAATATTATATACAAAAAAACAACAACTATTTCTACTTATCTGAACTACTTAACCTTCAACCCATCCCCCCCACCCACCTCCCCCCTCCCCCCCACTTCCCAGAGCCAAGTACAGGGTTATACAATCATATTAAATATAATCTATTTAAGTTTACTAATTATACAATAACCAAAATCATACTAACCCTTAACTCACTTCAAATTTTAACATCATAATTTTATAAACAAATCCATTACTCATAAAATAAATGGAACTTTGTAGTTCCATATTTCTTCTGAACATATTCTATCCATGTTCTCCATACAATAACATATCTCTCTTGTGAATGGTCCTTTAAATAAGCAGAAATTTTAGCCATTTCTGATAAATTAGAAACCTTAAATACCCATTCTTCTAAAGAAGGCAGAGAGTCCTTCTTCCAATATTGACCCACCAATAATCTTGCTGCTGTTATCAAATTCAACATTAAAATAGTTTCTTTAGCATCAAAATCCAATGTTTTGCTTTGAAGACGTTTCGCTTCTCACCCAAGAAGCTTCTCCAGCTTTGTGCATGGCTAAATGTCTATGGAAAGTCTCAGTCATCCAGGTCAAGGTTGTCCCAAAGATGCCTTTTCAGGAGGCAACTGGACTTTCTTGTTTTTCTTTGAAAACGTTTTGCTTCTCATCCAAGAAACTCAGAGCTTAGACCTCACCTCGTCTTCCAATACGATGCTGAATGGTGACCTGGAAATTTCAGTATTCGCCAAGCAGAGAAGAGTGTTCAGATTGCTCTCCCATGTTATTATTAGTATCTAATTGATGGTGGTAAGCAAGCCGTTAACAGCCGAGTCTTCGAAGATACTATCAGCTGGAGCATTTTCCAGCAAATTTGTTTAAACTGTTTCTGTTTATCGTGCATCCAGGACTGCTCCGCCATGCATTAAAGGGAACAGGGCAAGGATTAATGACAGCTTGTTCACCACCAGCACCTCCATGAACAAGAACAACAACAAAAATGAGTCACTGTATATTTATGGCAAGTGACTCATTACATTTAAATGGGCAGAACCTGTAATTTTCAGCGCAGCTCTCCTGTGAAAGATTATTTATTTTTTTTGCTAAACGGTAGTGCGAGAGAAGAAATTTTATGCCAGTGTTTCCCAAACTTGACAATTTTAAGGCATGTGGACTTCAACTCCCAGAATTCCACAGCCAGCAACGCTGGCTGTGGAATTCTGGGAGTTGAAGTCCACATGCCTTAAAATTGTCAAGTTTGGGAAACACTGTTTTATGCCATAGTCTTCTCTGCAAGGCTTAGGCCTAGGTGAATTAAACCAAGCCTGATGGAAAAGTATGGAACTAAAAGTCTATGCTAGTGACAGATTTTATCTTCCTGGGCTCCAAGATCACCACAGATGGGGACTGCAGCCAAGAAATTAAAAGACGCTCCTGGGGAGGAAAGCTATGGCAAATCTAGACAGCATACTAAAAAGCAGAGACATCACCCTGCTACCAAAAGTACATATAGTCAAGGCCATGGTTTTCCCACTTGCAATGTATGGCTGTGAAAGTTGGACCATAAGGAAGGCTGAGCGCCAAAGAATGGAGGCCTTTGAACTCTGGTGCTGGAAAAGACTCCTGTGTTTCCCCTGGACTGCAAGGCGATCAAACCGGTCAGTCCTAGAGGAGATCAACCCCGACTGTTCTTTAGAAGGCCAGATCCTGAAGGTGAAACTCAAGTACTTTGGCCACCTAATGAGAAGGAAGGACTCACTGGAGAAGAGCCTAATGCTGGGAAAGATGGAGGGCAACAGAAGAAGGGGATGACAGAGAATGAGGTGGCTGGATGGAGTCACTGAAGCAGTAGACGTGAGCTTAAATGGACTCCAGAAGATGGTAGAGGACAGGAAGGCCCTAGAGGAACGTTGACTATGGGGTTGCAATGGGTCGGACATAACTTCACAACTAACAACAATAAAAGTCTGTGCTATGCTCAGTTTCACAATCCGAAGGAGCTATGTGTAATCCCAATTGCAACCGTGCTTTACTTAGTGTGATTTTGCTAAGCTTGCTTGTTTCAAATCTATTTAGAGCATAAGGACGGGAACTGTGAGAAAGGGGGAACTGAAAGTAGCTGATGGGTGTGGGTATGTGGAAAGTTATGACTAGCAGAGGATCAGCAGAAAATGTTGACCATCTGTCTCCAGTCTTAGGATGGGAAAGGGTATAAGAGGTTGGGATTGGACCTGATAGATTGGCCATTGGCCACTAGCCATCCCTGCAAAGACTGCTGGTCCAACTGGTCCTCATTGCAAAGTAAGTGTAATGCTGCATGTGTCTTCTAAATTACAATAAAACAAATTTCTGCATTTTAAAGTGAGAAGTATTTGTGGTGTTTCTGTCCCTCGTTTTTTCTTTGCTGGATTTCCACACACACACACACACCCCACAGAGGGAAGGAGAACTGATAAAAGAGAAGGAGAGAGAGAGAGATGGAGAGAGAGAGAGAGAGAGAGTAGCCCTCATAAGTTTTGGTCATTTGTCAAGTGAAAGGGAAAAAGAGAGAAAGAATCCAAGGGTCTTCATAATTTCAATATGCCAGAAAAATCTTAACAAGTAGGTTAAGTGGAATAAGGGTCTCTTCAGGCAATAATAAGTAAAATTCAAGCTGGCGATCATGATAATGGGAAGACTGGGAACCTATATAACCAAAACTGATACAATGAAATCAGTTCCGCTGTTAATACAGGTCATTCTCAACTTTCAACAGTTTATTTAATGACCATCGAAAGTTACACTGGCACTGCAAAAAAGGGACTTATAACTGTTGGTAAAATGGGGCAAAAGCCGCTTAATAACTTAGGGACAGAAATTTTGGGCTCAGCTGTGGTTGAAAGTTGAAGACTTCCTGTACTTCATTATAGCTTTAATATTACTAAACAACACACACACACACAAATACAAAATATGTGCCTACAAAGGCCATGAAGAAGTGCGTGATACGATAGATTCATTTAAGAAGAACTCGAAACAGCACCACAAAAAATGTTGTGATTGAAATGGGCCTAAAACAGGAGTAGGCCACCTTGGCTCTTTTATGACTCGTGGACTTCAACTCCCAGAATTCCTGAGCCACCATGGCTCAGCTTGGAAGCTTCTCCCTTTCCCCTCAGCATGGCTGGCTCAGGAATTCTGGGAGTTGAAGTCCACCAGTCATAAAAGAGCCAAGGATGCCTACCCGTGGACTAGGCCTACTAGTTTCTGATAATCTACTCCTGTCAGGCTTAATAGACTAGGCCAGGGGTAGGCAACCTTGGCTCTTTTATGACTCATGGACTCCAACTCCCAGAATTTCTGAGCCAGCATGGCTCAGCTTGGAAACCTCTCCCTTTCCCCTCAGCATGGCTGGCTCAGGAATTCTGGGAGTTGAAGTCCACAAGTCATAAAAGAGCCAAGGTTACCTACCCCTGTCCTAAGTCCTCCTGTTCTAAGCGGTGAGCCTCTTAGGCCAGGGGTAGGCAACCTTGGCTCTTTTATGACTCATGGACTCCAACTCCCAGAATTCCTGAGCCAGCATGGCTCAGCTTGGAAACCTCTCCCTTTCCCCTCAGCATGGCTGGCTCAGGCATTCTGGAAGTTGAAGTCCATGAGTCATAAAAGAGCCAAGGTGGCCTACCTCTGGCCTAGGCCTAGGTGGCTTTATGACTTGTGGATTCAACTCCCAGAATTCCTGAGCCAGCATGGGGAACTATGGCCCCTTCATGACTGGTGGACTTCAACTCCCAGAATTCCTGAGCCAGCATGGCTCAGCTTGGAAACCTCTCCCTTTCTCCTCAGCATGGCTGGCTCAGGAATTCTGGGAGTTGAAGTCCACGAGTCATAAAAGAACCAAGGTTGCCTACCCCTGGCCAAGAAGAAGTAAATTCATCAGCTTCCTTTTTTGTGAGCGATTTTAGATATTTTGATCTACGATACTCCTCACTCTTGATCATTTTCTTTTGGGCAGAGACTGATGGGAAACTGGAAAACCCTTCCTGACATGAGCAAAGAGTTTCAGAGCGGCCTCCCCCCCCGGGATAAAGAGAACAAAGCTGTCGTGATCGTTGTTTGGATGCAAATATTTGCTTGTCGGGTGGAAGACAGAAAAATCAGCTGTTGGAAATATTTGGGAGAATGCCTGGTTGCCCCAATGCATGGAATGCTGGTGAGATTCCTCTGGGAATAGAGAGAGACAATTGGGAATATTAAAAATTAGGTTTGCTGGAATTGGATACGGCTGGTCTGGAGAAAAGAAGGACTAGGGGGGGAATGTGATAGCAGTATTCCATGTTTGAAAGGCTGCCACAAAGAGCAGGGGGGGGGGGGGAACTTTTTTTACAAAGCACCAGAAGGCAAGATGAGAAACAATGAATGGAAACTAACCAAGGAGAGAAGCAACCTGGAATTAAGGAGAAACTTCCTAATAGTGAGGACAATTAACCAGTGGAACAGCTTTACCCTCAGAAATCGTGGTCGCTCCATCACTGGAGGTTTTTAAGAAGAGGCTGGACAGTCAATTGTCTGAGATGGTATAGGTTCTCCTGCTTGAGCAGGAGGCTGGACTAGAAGACCTCCCAGGTCCCTTCTAGATCTATTCTATTCTATTCTATTCTATTCTATTCTATTCTATTCTATTCTATTCTATTCTATTCTATTCTATTCTTCTACATGATAGCAATGTTCCAGTATTTGAGGGGCTGCAACAAAGAAGAGGGGGAGGGAATCAGCCTATTCTCCAAAGCACCTGAAGGCAAGACAAGAAACAATGGATGGAAACTAAGCAAGGAGAGAAGCAACCTGGAATTAAGAAGAAACTTCTTAATAGTGAGATGAATTAATCTGTGGAATAGCTTGCCTTCAGACGTTGTGGGTGCTCCATCACTGGAGCTTTTTTAAGAAGAGACTGGACAGCCATTTGCCTGAAATGGTATAAGGTCTCCTTCTTGAGCAGGGGGTTGGACTAGAAGACCTCCAAAGTCCCTTCCAACTCGATACTGTACCTATCTATTTTTCAGGAAACTTTCTGAAAATATTTGTTTATTCCAAGACTGAATTAAAATTAGATGGTTGCCTCGTAGCCTTATTCAGGTAACATTTTCCTAGCTTTGTCCACATCCTTCCACTTTTATGATGTCCGACGTAAATGTTCCACCTAAAAGGACACCAAGGAGAAAACAAAAATAAAGAAGACATGACTCAGCCAAACCCTGCATAAGCCATTTGGCATTCTCCGAATCACGCCTGCCTTCCAAAAGCCAAGACCTTAATTTATTGCAAGTTTTTTATATATCCCCACAAATAATTTATTAAGATACAGAACATTCCTCCGAGGGGGGATTGAGGAGTAAGCTCGTCTCCTGTACGGATTGCACAATTCCACCCTCCCCATCGGCAACAAAAAGGGGTTGCCAAAGACAATTAGCACAGCTGCAGTGTTGTCGCGGGTGCCAAAGGTGGCATCCAGCTGAGATGCTCTCAGCAGGTCTCTGATGAACAACACCGTGGGGGGTCTTCCCGTTTGGCACAGCTGGGGCACAAACAACAGCTTCCGCTTGGCAGCAGTTGTGTGGCACAGTCCACCCTCTCTCCGAGTGAGATCATTGCAGTCAAAATCAGGGCCAAAGAAGAGAGGGATATTCAGTCCTTCTCCAGGGGATTGTGGCTTCAGCTTGTTCGTCGAAAGGTCCAAGAAATTCTACAGCAGCACTGTAGTCATCCAGGAGAGAAGCAACCTGGAATTAAGGAGAAGCTTCCTGTCCCTGAGGACAATCAACCAGTGGAACAGCTTCACCCCAAAAATCGTGGTTGCTCCAACACTGGAGATTTTGAGGAAAAGATTAGACAATCACCTGTCCGAGATGGTGTAGGCCAGTGGTTCTCAACCTGTGGGTCGGGACTCCATTTGGGGTCGAACGACCATTTCACGGGGGTCGCCAAACAACGCAGTCCACCATTTTTCCCCCCCTTTTCCTTAGCTGTGCTACTCCCTTTTATTCTATTGGCTTTTGAAAACCAATAGAATAGACCCTCTTGAATAGAGTCTAATTCTATTGGCTTTCAAAAGCCAATAGGAATTGTCCAGGCTGTCTCTGCCCTGCTGAGCCTGCCAAAAGTCCCATTCTGCAAACGGTGCTGCACCAGTTGAGTAGTCCTCGACTTACAACCGGTTGAGTAGTCCTCTACTTACAACCGGTTGGGGGGTCATGGCATTAAAAAGGTTGAGAACCACTGGTGTAGGCTCTCCTGCTTGCGCAGGGGGCTGGACTAGAAGACCTCCAGGGTCCCTTCCAGCTCTATTCTATTCAGGTTACAGTTATCCCAAAGGTGCTTTTTCCAAAGGCAACTGGACTTTCTTGTTGTTCTTAGAAGATATTTCGCTTCTCATCCCAGATGCTTCTTCAGGTCTGACTGGATGGTAGGGAAATGGAAGGATTGATAATCGTTACAGACATCCGGTCATTTACATTCTTTTAGAGAGGTGTTGAGGACACCTGGAGGTTTATCTGTGTCCTCAGGGTCACCTGAGTGGTGCAAATGGGTGTGGAGCCTTCTTGGATCTGCTGAAAGGGCTGTGTTGTAGACTGGATATAGATGATGTCGTATTTCCCCCCCCCCTACTGTTGAGAGAGGTCTGTTGGCAAGGAGTATAAATCCTTCCATTCCCCATCATCCAGTCAGAGCTGAAGGTGAAGAAGCTTCAAAGAAAAACAAGAAAGTACAGTTACCTCGAGAAAAAAACACCTTCGGGTCTACAACAGTACCTGGACAGTGTACAGGAGGCATGTTAGGCAACTGAATTACTTCCACATGACTTGCCTTCGTAGAATTCTGAGGATCCAGTGGCAGGATAAGATACCGGACCCAGATGTCCTCTCCAGAGCAGGCCTATCATCAGTTTACACTCTGTTGATGAAAGTCCAGATGCGCTGGGCAGGCCATGTTGTAAGGATGCCAAATCATTGCATCCCTAAACAGCTCTTCTGTGGTGAGCTGTCTCAAGGAAAGCGATCACACGGGGGACAAAAGAAGCGATACAAAGACATGTTGAAAGCTCCTCTTAAGTCCCTGGATATTAACACCATCTCTTGGGAACTTCTGGTGCGTGATCGACTGACATGGCGCACCTTGGTGTACCAGGGTTGCCAGACATATGAACACAGAAGGACAATCTTGGCACAAGAAAAGCGAGCACTCCGCAAAGCCAGAGCTGCAAATGCTGAAGTAACAGTGTCTACATTTCTTTGTTCAGTATGTGGCAGAGCATTCCGTGCTAACATCGGTCTTATTAGCCACCTACGGACACATCGTTGATGACCCATAACCCACAAGATGTCAAGGTCTTCATCGAAAATCGATGGACGAACAACAACATTACTTGACCTCAGCAACAGAAAGCCAGGCTGGGGAAATCACGTGAACTGTTAGTATCATTTTATAATGGCTTGGTAAGAACACACTTGGAATATTGTGTCGGGTTGCTACAAATATATATATATATATATATATATATATATATGTATATATAATATATATATATTTTATATATATATATATATATATATATATATATATATATATAAAAGATATTGAGACTCTAGAAAGAGTACCAAGAAGAGCAACAAAGATGATGAGTGGAGTGGAGGCTAGAACATACGAAGAACAATTGTGGAAACTGGATATGTTTAGCCTAATGAAGAGAAGGAGAAGAGGTGACATGATAGCAGTGTTCTAATATTTGAGGGGCTGTCACAGAGAAGAAGGAATTGACCTTCTTATTTTACAAATAACTCAAAATAGCAAACATATCCAACGTATCTTCCTCCTCTTGTCTTCCTCACAACAAAAGCCCTGTGAAGGTGGGTTGGATTAAAAGAGAGGGACTGGCTTAAAGTTATCCAGCTGGATTTCATATCTAAGGCAAAAGTAGAACTCCCAGTCTC
This sequence comes from Crotalus adamanteus, assembly GCA_039797435.1. Taxonomy (NCBI): domain Eukaryota; kingdom Metazoa; phylum Chordata; class Lepidosauria; order Squamata; family Viperidae; genus Crotalus; species Crotalus adamanteus. The sequence continues at coordinate 279,338,660 of CM077919.1, read as the reverse complement.
CTGCCGATTGCCCCAAGGTCACCCAGCTGGCTTTCATGCCTAAGGTGGAACTAGAATTCCAAGTCTCCTGGTGATAGAACCAAAGTCACCCAGCTGGCTTTCATACCGAAGGTGGAACTAGAACTCCCAGTCTCCTACCCATTGGCCCAAAGGCACCCAGCTGGCTTTCATCCCTAAGGTGGCACTAGAACTCCCAGTCTCCTGGCAATTGGCCCACTTTCTAGTCTGACACCTTAACCAATATCCAGATGAGTATCCTGACATGCATACAACCCTTGGTAGTCACCGTTCATTTTCCATTGACAATGATTGGCTGCTAACATTATATAGATATAGTTTAGATAGATAGATAGATAGATAGATAGATAGATAGATAGATAGATAGATAGATAGATAGATAGATAGATAGATAGATAGACAGATAAAGATGAGATAGATGATAAAATGATAGAGATGATGATGATAGAAAAATAAAGATAAATAGATGATAGATAAAATGATAGATGGTAATGATAGAGAGATAGTTAGATGATAGATAAAAAGAGAGATAAATAGATGATAGATGAGAGAGAGAGGGAGAGAGAGAGAGGAGAGAGAGAGAATAGACTGCTAGATAGAATTTTATGATAAAATAGCCTTGGAAAAAGTATTTATAGATGTCTATTTGGAAAAACTACATGTTTCTAAATGAAGTGAGGATTTCTTTTCACACTAATTGCTTTGTGGGGGTCACAGATGAAGGCAGAAATGGGAAGGAACAAGCTTATGGGTGAACATGGATAACACTGCTGTGAGATGAGATTGCAGAATCCTCCATCTCCATTTACAGAAGGATAATTAGCGCATGAATGAGAGCCTGTTATACCCAATGAACATGAACATGAGAACAAAGGCAAGGTTCTTTGCAAACTGGTTAAACACTTATAGGATGCCTATAAAAAGGACAAGGTTTGTATCTGCATATTCCTCTAATGGTCAATTATTTGACTGCAATGAATGTAAGGGAGAGCGAAACAGAGAGAAACAGAAAAGGAAAGAGAGAGAAAAAGAGAGAAAGAGACATAGAAAAAGAGAAAAAGAAAAGAAAGAAAGAAAGAAAGAAAGAAAGAAAGAAAGAAAGAAAGAAAGAAAGAAAGAAAGAAAGAAAGAAAGAGGAAGGAGGGATGGAAGAAAGAAAGAAAGAAAGAAAGAAAGAAAGAAAGAAAGAAAGAAAGAAAGAAAGAAAGAGGAAGAAAGGATGGAAGGGAGGAAGGAAGGAAGGAAGGAAGGAAGGAAGGAAGGAAGGAAGGAAGGAAGGAAGGAAGGCCGCTAAAGGCACAGAAGAAGAAGAAGAAGAAGAAGAAGAAGAAGAAGAAGAAGAAGAAGAAGAAGAAGAAGAAGAAGGAGAAGGAGAAGGAGAAGGAGAAGGAGAAGGAGAAGGAGGAGAAGGAGAAGGAGAAGGAGAAGGAGAAGGAGAAGGAGAAGGAGAAGGAGAAGGAGAAGAAATATATATATATAAAACAAGCAAAAAGCTGTTTTCAAAAGTCCTGACTTTTAGGGAAACTGCCATCACCTTTGTTTGCAAACTGTGGCTAGCTGCTCTGTTTACTCCAGAAGTAATCACTTCTTTCATTCAAACAGCTTTGCCAGTAAATAGAATATCTTAGGAAATTAATTATTTGGGAGAGAAGTCCGCAGGAAGGAGCTGTTCCAATTCATTACTGTACAAGAAGATGGGAGAAATGCAAGAACAGAGATAATTGTTATTGCCTTGCCTTTCTTGTGGCATCAGAGCAGATGGATTGGACACACACACACACACACACAGAGACACAAGCAGAGCACAAGAGAGACAGGTTCCCACACTCAGCCAAAACAGATGACATCAGCCAAGACACATGGGGTCCTCTGGGTCATCAGCGGAGAAGAGATGGCAGCAAGTATAAACTTCCCTTCATATGCATTGTGAGCTGCAAAGGTAACATGGTTTGAAGTCAAGAGGTGATTAAACTTTCATTCAGACGATCATCAGCATGACAGTCACTGCAATAACTCGATAGAGCAAAGAACTTTAAATGGAAGTGTGGGAAGAATCCAGAGAAATAAATATTTTGGGAAATATTAAAAAGGCAGAATATATTTCCCCAAAGAATCTTAAAGGCAGAAACCAACCTCCCCAGGTCTATCTGCCCCAAACAGAAACCTGGTCTGTAGAAATACAGATGTGATAATCTTGGAGCCAGGAAGCTGGGATTAGAAAGACAAAGATCCCTAGAATCAACAATCCCTCACACCAAAAGTCCAACAGTCATCAGCCACAGCCCCAGGGAAGCAGGATATGATCTTTGGGACATAATAGGATTATCCCACCACCGTCAAAATACCAGAAAGGCACACTCAGACTCAGGTCAAAGTTCATGCTTCAGGAAAAACTCCAAACAAAAAGCCCAAGAAGGTATAAAAACCCACCACTCCCTGCTACATGTGGTCAGCTTCCCCAGAGCCATCTTTCTGTCTGGCTCTGCTCTTCAATAAACGCTAACCTTCTTTCTAAAGCAGTCTCCATTTTGTTTATTCCCAGCTTGGACTAGACCCTGATGAAGATTTTTCTTTCAACAGAAGTTAGGTTCGTACAACATGCTTAACCAAGGAAGGTGGCTTCATACAAAATGCTTCCTAGGGTTGGTTAGTTTTAATCTTGGTTTAATTTGTTTGCTTGGTGGCTTGGGAGCTTAGCATGCCACCCAAACAGAAGGTATATAATTACAGTTATTAGACTGCATTGCATTATGTATTGTGTTGGTTTCTGTATAGTATTTTAACATATAAAGACTAGAATACTAAAATACAACATTGCATCATGTAATGGAATGACATAAAATAAATAAACATATCTGCTGTTCTTCAGGAAGCTAAGACAGCTGACACTGAATAACAGAACAGAATAACTTATTTGGAAGTGATCTTGAAGGTCTTTTAATCCATCCCCCCTGCTTAAGTAGGAAACCCTACACTATTTTTCACAAATAGCTGTCCAGTCTCTTCTTAAAAACCTCCAGGGATGGAGCACTCACAACTTCTGAAAACAAGTTGTTCCACTAATTAATTGTTTTTATTGTCAGGAATTTTCTCCTTAGTTCTAAATTGGTTCTCTCCTTGATCAGCTTCCATCCTTTGCTTCTTGTCCTGCCTTCAGAAGCTTTGGAGAATAGCTTGACCCCCTCTTCTTTGTGGCAGCCCCTCAAATATTGGAACTCTGCTATCATGTCACCCTTAGTTCTTCTCTTCATTAATCTAGACAACCCAATATCAATCCGGCCAGAATAAACATAGTAATGTTATCGTAAGGACACTGTTCTAGTAAGATGTAATACATCTCTCATTCCCATGAGTGGAAATTTGTTTATTGGATTTTTATTCTGCCTTTATTATTTTATAAGTCACTCAAAGGAGCAAATATATCTAATTCTCCTTCCTTTTCCTATTTCCAACAACTCTCTGAGGTGGGTTGGGCCAAGAGAGAGGGACTGATCCAAAGTCATCCAGCCAATTTATATGCGTAAGGCAAGACCAGAACTCTCCATTTCCTGGTGATTGGCCCAAAGTCACCCAGCTGTCTTTCATGCCTAAGGCAGGACTAGAACTCACTGTCTCCTGGTGATTGGCCCAAAGTCATCCAGCTGGCTTTCATGCCTAAGGCAGGACTAGAACTCACTGTCTCCTGGTGATTGGTCCAAAGTCACCCAGCTGGCTTTCATGCCTAAGGTAGGACTAGAACTTACAGCCTCCTGGTGATTGACCCAAAGTCACTCAGCCAGATTTTATGCATAAGAAGAGTCTAGACCTCACTGTCTCCTGGTTATTGGTTCAAGTCACCCAGCTGGCTTTCATGCCTTTGGCAGGACTAGATCTTACAGCCTCCTGGCGATTGGTGCAAAATCACCTGACCGAGCTTTCATGCCTAAGACAAAGGGGAAATGTGTGGTCAGGTGCCAAAGAGAGAAATTAATCAATAGGTTGTTGCCCCAGGGCAAAAAGTCAACTTCCTTTGTCACCTCTGGCCATTAATTGAAAAAAAAAATTGTTTCCAAAAAGATTTGTTCTATTCAAAATATCCATGGATAAAATGTCCATTTGTTTGCTGTTTTATTTAGAAGAAGTAATCATAGAGCTGCCATTCTTTGGCAGCTGAAATTGTACCAGTTTGGAGAAAAAGGAATAAAACATAAGCGTTCTAAGGTCAAAGAAGATAGTTCTTTTAATTACATTGTGTTGATATTTCCCAATAAAGTAGCCACTACTTTAAAGGAGATCTGTCACTTTCAATTTCATTCATTTTTTTTTTATTTTCCCAGTCTTAAGACCCATCCGGTTTCTGGATCAGAATAAAGTCTTTTTTTTTTTTTTAATGAAGTTTTGCAGAAAATATGCAGGTGATAAGTGCATGTTTTTAAATGCTGGCGAGAAAGGTCTAAAATTGGAGGAAAACTCAAATTTAACAATTCTGTTTCTTAGCAACAGAAATTTTAGGCTCAATTTTGGTTTTAAGAGCTATTGGTACTCTTCTTCCCATCTCTGGTTTCAGACGAGCTTCACTTGTCCTTAAATTTCCTAATCAATGGATGGAATTCAGAGGGGAGGAAAAAGAGAATAACAACAACAACAATAATAATAATACTCAATGAACAAGTTCTTAATTCAGCATGGCAAAATGTTCAGAGTAGGATATAATGACCCATTGAAGCTGACAAATTGGTAAATCAGGCCTGGGGTGATTTTCTATGGTTGCCCAGAATTTCTTTCCGTTGCTTTGTGTTGGCTATAATTGTAATAACACTACAAGAAATGAAACAGCGTGTGGCTGAATTCTCATTTGGAAAGGCATTCGGGATTTAAAGAATCCAGCTCATTTTCCACAGCCGAGGAACAGTTCCAAAGAAAATCCATCTAGCCTTTCCTCCAATATTTAGAACAGGGGTCTTCAAACTTAGCTCTTTTATGACTTGTGGACGTGAACTCCCAGAATTCCTCAGCCAGCGTCTCTGGCTGAGGAATTCTGGGAGTTGGAGTCCACAAGTCATAAAAGGGCCAAGTTTGAAGAGCCCTGATTTAGAACATAGTTCTTCCAGTCAAGTATTCCCACCAGGAAACTTGCATGTTGAAAAGTGTGTAATTTATTTCAGTTTAACTGCACCACAACAACACCCTCAAGTGACAGTGGAGCTGCAGCCTTCAGCTGTTCATCTGGCTTTAGGTGTGAAAGCTGGCTGGGTGACTTTGGACCAATCACCAGGAGACTAAATTCTAATACTGCCTTAGATACAGTAAATAAGTTGGTAGAATGACTATGGGCCAATCATCAGGAGACGGTGAGTTCTAATCCTGCCTTAGGCATGAAAGCCAGATGGGTGTCTTTGGGCCAATCATTGGGAGATTAAGTTCTAATACTGCCTTAGATACAGTATATAAGTGGGCAGAATGACTATGGGCCAATCACCAGGAGACAGTGAGTTCTAGTTCCATCTTACATATGAAAGCTGGCTGGGTGACTTTGGGACAATCACCAGGAGACTAAATTCTAATACTGCCTTAGATACAGTATATAAGTTGGCAGAATAACTATGGGCCAATCACCAGGAGACGGTGAGTTCTAGTCCCTCTTCATTCATGAAAGTCAGCTGTGTGATTTTGGGCCAATCACCAGGAGATGGTGAGTTCTAATCCCACCTCAGGCATGAAAGTCAGCTGCATGACTTTGGGCCAATAACTAGGAGACAGTGAGTTCTAGTCCCATTTTAGGCATGAAAGCCGGCTGGGTGGCTTTGGACCAATCACCAGGAGACTAAATTCTAATACTGCCTTAGATACAGTAAATAAGTTGGCAGAATGACTATGGGCCAATCACCAGGAGACGGTGAGTTCTAGTCCCGCCTTAGGCATGACAGCCAGATGGGTGAATTTAGGCCAATCACCAGAGGATTGTGAGTTCTAATCCCTCTTCAGTCATGAAAGTGTGTGACTTTGGGCCAATAACCAGGAGATGGTGAGCTCTAGTTCTGCCTTAATATAAAAGTGACTTTTGGTGAATTTGGTCCAGTCCCTCTCTCTCTCATAGAAGAAGATAGTAAAAAAGCAACTTTACAAGGCTTCTCAAGGCAGTCACCAGGAGCCATCATTGACTTGAAGGCACTGAGTGAGAGAAAATGGACTTAGGGCAGTGGTTCTCAACCTTTTTAATGCCACGACCCCCAACCAGTCATAAGTCGAGGACTACTCTACTGGTCGTAAGTCGAGGACTACTCAACTGGTGCAGCACCGTTTGCAGAATGGGACTTTTGGCGGGCTCAGCAGGGCAGAGACAACCTGGACAATTCCTATTGGCTTTTGAAAGCCAATAGAATTAGACTCTATTCAAGAGAGTCTATTCTATTGGCTTTCAAAAGTCAATAGAATAAAAGGGAGTAGCACAGCTAAGGAAAAGGGGGAAAAAAATGGCGGACTGTGTTGTTTGGCGACCCCCATGAAATGGTCGTTCGACCCCAAATGGGGTCCCTACCCACAGGTTGAGAACCACTGCCTTAGGGGAACTGAGAAGCCTGTTAATTTGAGGTGACTTGGGCTGAAATTATCCACTCCTAAACTGTACGGTTGGCACCTATTCTCAACATCCAATTTTGAATATTCAGATGTGCATATTGAACATTTAAGTATGCATTTTATCTCTGTTTATTAAAAAACACACACACATTTATTTGTTTTTCTCCTAATGCATAATTGCATGCCTAAACTGCTGAGAAAATCACCACAGTAGGCAAACTGGTGCAAAACATGGTATTAAACAAACATGATCCTCCAGGAGTTACGAGTCCCTTCATACTGAACTATATAAACCCTGCTGTGCATTGTCGCAATATCTAGATATCTGAAAGCATTTCCTTCTAACATTGGCATTTTCCTAGATATTTTGTTACCATTGATTGCTGAACCAAATCCTCATTCCCCCCCCCACATCACAGACTTTTAAGGGTTGGATATATCTAGTCAAAATAGAGCTGGAAGGGACCTTGGAGATCTTCTAGTCCAACCCCCTGCTCAAGTAAGAGACCCTATCCAGGGGTAGGCAACCTTGGCTCTTTTATGACTGGTGGACTTCAACTCCCAGAATTCCTGAGCCAGCCATGCTGAGGGAAAAGGGAGAGGTTTCCAAGCTGAGCCATGCTAGCTCAGGAACTCTGGGAGTTGAAGTCCACGAGTCATAAAAGAGCCAAGGTTGCCTACCCCTGCCCTATCCCATTTCAGACAAGTGGTTGTCCAGTCTCTTCTTGAAATCCTCCAGTGATGGAGCACCCAGAACTTCTGAAGGCAACTGTTCCACTGGTTGATTGTTCTCACTGTTAGGAAGTTTCTCCTTAGTTCTAGGTTGCTGCTCTCCTTGTTAAGTTTCCATCCATTGTTTCTTGTCCTGCCCTCTGGTGCTTTGAAAAATAAGTTGATCCCTTCCTCTTTGTGGCAACCTCTCAAATACTGGAATACTGCTATCCTGTCGCCCCCCCCCCCCCAGTCCTTCTTTTCTCTGGCTATACCGAAATCCTGCAACCGTTCTTCACATATTTTAGTCTCCTGGATTTTAATCATCTTAGTTGCTCTTCATTGCACTTTTTCCAAAATCTCAACATCTTTTTTGTAGTGTGGTGACCAAAACTGGATGCCATATTCCAGGTGTGGCCTTACTAAGGTTTTATAAAGCAGTAATAACACTTCACGTGATTTTGATTCTGTGCCTCTATTTATGCAACCAAGGATTGTATTCGTTGTTTTTCCTCTTACTGCATATCCTCTGGTGTCCATCACATTGTTTCTTTCATAATACAAAAGAGAGGAGGGATCACTAGGTGGCCTACTTTCGCTCTGTTCTGCTATTTGGGACTGTCCATGTTAATTCCTCCCAGATTATTTTTTTGCTGATGTTTAATATATTTTTTTTTAAAAGTCAAGATATTTTGTATATTTTCATGTCTATATTATTATTATTATTATTATTATTATTATTATTATTATTATTATTATTATTATTATTATTATTATTATTATTATTGATCATCACACAGTCAGCCAGATATTCAGACTGGATTTGGCATTTTTGTCTACCTATCGAGTCCTTCCCAAGGACCTGGGATAGGCAGATGTGGATGTTTGATGGTATCACAGATATTGTCACAGGATAGAAGCAGTTCCTAGTAAGCCGCCTTTTGCAATTGACTAATGGCGAATTTGTCAATGCCAACGGTGTTCAAGTGGTGCTCCAGTTGTTTTGGGATTACACCCAAGGCGCCTATTACTATTGGTACTAACCTTGCTTGCTTTTGCCACAGTCTAAGATCGCACAGACTAACCACAAGCAGCGGCATGACAAAGTAGCAACAATGGTACATTGGAAGATCAGCAAGAAATATCATTTGCCTGTAAGCAAGAACTGGTGGGATCATAAAATAGAGAAAATCATAGAAAATGATAAAGCTAAACTGCTCTTGGACTTCAGAATTCAAACAGACAAGCACCTGCAACATAACACCCCGGACTTAACAATTGTCGATAAGAAAGACAAAAAAGTCTGGATAGTGGATGTGGCAGTGCCTGGAGACATCTGAATAGACGAGAAAGAACTGGAGAAGATAACAAAATTATTATTATTATTATTATTATTATTATTATTATTATTATTATTATTATTATTATCGATCATCGCACAGTCAGCCAGATGTTCAGACTGGATTTGGCATTTTGTCTACCTATCGAGTCCTTACCCAGGACCTGGGATAGGCAGATGTGGATGTTTGATGGTATTACAGATATCGTCGCAGGATGGAAGCAGTTCCTAATAAGGCCACCTTTTGCAATTGACTAATAGCGAATTTGTCAATGCCAATTGTGTTCAAGTGGTGCTCCAGTTGTTTTGGGATTGCACCCAAGGAGCCTATGACTATTGGTACTACCCTTGCTTGCTTTTGCAACAGTCTTTCTATTTCTATTTGTAGGTCTTTGTATTTTGTTATCTTCTCCAGTTCTTTCTCTTCTATTCTGCTTTCTCCAGGCACTGCCACGTCCACTATCCAGACTTTTTTGTCTTTCTTATCGACAATTGTTAAGTCTGGGGTGTTATGTTGCAGGTGCTTGTCTGTTTGAATTCTGAAGTCCCAGAGCAGTTTCATTTTATCATTTTCTATGACTTTCTCTATTTTATGATCCCACCAGTTTTTGCTTACAGGCAAATGATATTTTTTGCAGATCTTCCAATGCACCATTGTTGCTACTTTGTCATGCCGCTGCTTGTAATCAGTCTGTGCAATCTTCTTGCAACAGCTTACCAAGTGGTCCACTGTTTCCTCAGCTTCTTTGCATAGGCGGCACTTACTGTCTGTTGCTGTCTTCTCAATTTTGACTTTGTATGCATTTGTCCTTAAGGCTTGGTCTTGTGCAGCCAGAATTAGTCCCTTGGTCTCTTTCTTCAATTTTCCTGCTCTTAGCCATTGCCAGGTTTTATTATTATCTGCTTTCCCAGCTATTTTTTTCATGTATTGGCCATGTAGTGCTTTTTATTATTATTATTATTATTATTATTATTATTATTATTATTATTATTATTATTTAAAAAAAAGTCTTGAGTGAATGGAGATAAATGTTCTGTAGTTCCTTTTGCAAAATGGGCTGTGTAAAACAATGACAGAAATGTTGCAATGTTGGTCAGAAATGACATTTTGATATCTGTCCACCAGCAGAGCTGATGCTTAAAACACTCAAATCACCCCAAAATAAAAGCTTGACATTACTTTTCCATTATAATTTGGAAGAAGACATCGACAGGAATAAAGCTATTGCTAAAGTGTCCTGAGTATAAATTTGGTGTCACTCCTTTTTCTAAACCCAAATCTCAAATCCATTGTTTAATGGATCATCAAGCACTATCAAAACCTAGTGCAAGAATAAACCCCGATGAGAAGCAATAAAATTGGACCTTTTCTTCCAATGACATTTTGCAAGTTGACTTAAATCTCTCCTCAATCAGTAATGATGCCAAGCCAGATGGTCAGAACCTAAATTTTAACCCTAAATTGAAAAGATAAAAAAAAACAATCCTAATGTCTGTGATAGCTGTCTTCCAATATCTACATGGCTGCCCCAGAGAAGAATCAACGTATTCTCCAAGGCACCTGAAGGCAGAACAAGAAGCAACAGATGGAAACTAATCAAGGAGAGAATCAACCTAGAACTAAGGAGAAATGTCCAGACAGAACAATTAGAGAACCTCCAAGGTCCCTTCTAACTTTATTATTCCATTCCATTCCATGCCACATTTTCTATTCTATTCTATTCTATTCTATTCTATTCTGTTCCGTTCCGTTCCGTTCCGTTCCATTCCATTCCATTCTATTCTATTCCATTCCATTCCATTCCATTCCATATATTCTATTCTATTCTATTCTATTCTATTCTATTCTATTCTATTCTATTCTATTCTATTCTATTCTATTCTATTCTATTCTATTCTATTCTATTCCATTCCATTCCATTCCATTCACTCTACTCTACTCTACTTTACTCTATCCTACCCTACCCTACTCTACTCTACTTTACTCCATCCCACCCTATCCCACTCCATTCATTCTATTCTATTCTATTCTATTCTATTCTATTCTATTCTATTCTATTCTATCCTATCCTATCCTATCCTATCCTATCCTATCCTATCCTATCCTATCCTATTCTATTCTATTCTATTCTATTCTATTCTATTCTATTCTATTCTATTCTATTCCATTCCATTCCATTCCACTCCACTCCACTCCACTCCACTCCACTCCACTCCATTCCATTCCATTCTCCATTCCATTATTCCTCAAATAGGTAGACAGTTAAGAAACATGTCCCATATACTCTCTTCTTCAGTAACCTATCCCCACATAGTGCCCTTTCTTCATTCCTTTCAAGAAGGTTAGTATAATTCGTCATGGAAAAGATCTATTTATGTGGTTGTTAGGATTCCAGAACAGCTTGATGGCACATAATCACTCACTCAATCAAGACTCTTTAGATGTTTGGAAAAAAGTAATGGAGAATGAGATATATCAAATCCACCATTTTTTTTTTCTTATGGAATGTACTATCTGGGGATAGTTCAAGAAGTTTTCTAGAAGTAAATCTTCCATAAGAGGAAGACTTTGTGACATTTCCTAGATAGTCTGCCCTTCAGCCCAGCATGTCTTCAGTGCATCATTTCCAAAAGAGTAGGAACAACTTTGTGTTCTGGATCAGTAGCTTCCAAAAATTAGAGAACACTCACAGATGGCAAGAGGAGTAGATAAATGGAAATTTCTGGCGTGTTTTTATTGATACAAAGTTAGTAAAGAGTTATGCAGAGCAGAAGAGCAGAATGAGTCCATTCTGAATTCAGATCTGTGTTTGAAAGGCAGGCCAGACTTCCAAAAGAAATGGTCGGCGTTTCAAGCTTTGTGTTAGACCATTTCTACAAACTGATTGCTTCACTCTGTTTTATGGATATGAAATTGGTACAGTGGCCAACAAAGAGCAGAGCCTTTAGGCACACATAAATTGCTACAGAAGGAAATGGGCCAAGGACTTTCATCAACCACCCAGTTTATTTTGGAAATAAACCTTTCTGAAAAGCTTCTCCTTCAAAGGGCCTACAATCTTCCCTAGGACAGCCATCATTCTGAAGAAACTTGATGATTTTTTTTTCTTCCAGTAAGGTGAAAAAAACAAAAACAAAACCCCTTTCCTGCATTCCTGCTTCAAGGCCATCCCTTAAAATGATTATTACTAGCCCCCCCCTCAAAAAAAATGAATCACACAGTCAATGACAGTGTGGTGGTGGTGGGTGGTGGTGATGATGATGATGATGAAATGGAGGAGGAGGAGGAGGAGGAGGAGGAGAAGAAGAAGAAGAAGAAGAAGAAGAAGAAGAAGAAGAAGAAGAAGAAGAAGAAGAAGAAAGAAAGAAAGAAAGAAAGAAAGAAAGAGACTGTGAGTAAGTGATTCATTGTCAGCATGGTGGTAATTTATAATTAAACATAAAACAAGCAATTATCCACTAATCCAAGATATATCCATGGCATCTGTGAAATACCTCTGCACTTTCTTCCGTTCCTCCCTCTCTCCAAAGAAGGCTTTCTTTGCTATTGTAATTTATCATAGTTATCACATGTCACAAAGTGTTACAGCCTATCATTTTATACTGTGTTGGTACATGACATGGGATAATTAAGAAAGTACAATGAAATAGACCCAATCATGTCTTACTGTAGGAGAGGTGGCTGGCTGGTGTAACCCAAGGAATAAAATATCTGGTGTCCTATAGAGGTGATAAACCACATTTTCTCTTACTTCTCATCCTACATGAGCAGAAATTAGGGATTCAACACCTTAATGGATCATAAATTTGTCCCACAAATGATCAATCATCTTCTAAGAAAGGCTGCATTTTGGTCTTGAGCAATTTGGAAGATCAGAATTCAAGAATCAAACAAGGCCTTGAGAAAGTAAAGAAGTAAGCCCCCCAAAGGCCCAAAGTAAATGAAATCAAATTAATCATTCTGTATGGTTTTGTAATATTTGTCCTCCTTATATTGAACATTACACTTCACTGGGAATTTTATTTCAATTTTATATTGAAAGTTCAGTGAAATGTAGTGGAAGGTTTGTTGAAAAAAATGTAGGCTTGTACACATGACAGCTTGCTTGCTGGAGGAGGAGGAGGAGGAGGAGGAGATGGAAGAAGAAGAAGAAGAAGAAGAAGAAGAAGAAGAAGAAGAAGAAGAAGAAGAAGAAGAAGAAGAAGAAGAAGAAGAAGAAGAAGAAGAAGAAGAAGAAGAAGAAGAAGAAGAAGAAAGTTAGTCTTTCTGCTTTTATTATTCACGCACAAAAAATCAGGGTCAACGATTTGCATGTGTGAATGAGCTGAGTCAGAGATTTCATCCTAAGAAAGAAAAAAAAAACATTAAAAAATGTGAGCTGGAAGAGAAGGAAAGCAGGCAGGCAGGCAAGCTCAACAAGAAAAAAAAAAAGCCCACTTTTTAAAGTTGAATTTCACAGAGGTTGGAAGTGCCAAAGAGCTATAGATTGAATTTTCGTTTTTCTCTCTGCAAGTGTGAAAAATATATATATGGTTGTGAATGTGGATATAGTTATATAGAAATAGAGTTAGAGATAGAGATAGAGATAATGACAGATAGATAGATAGATAGATAGATAGATAGATAGATAGATAGATAGATAGATAGATAGATACAGAGATACAGAGATACAGAGATATGATAAAGATTAGATGTAGATGTAGATCTGGCTATGGATATGGATATGTATACAAATATATAAATAGATGTAGATGTAGACAATATAGATATAGGTAGAGACGGAGACAGAAATAAAATCTCTTCTCACCCTTATGGATGGTCTGTATCTTCCTCAATCTCAGGTCCTCTATCAGAGTCAAAGGAGTTTGAGGGCTTTGCACGAATCTTAGCTGTGGAAAGAGCTAAGGACAGAGAGCTCTGATGATGCTCTTGGGATTCTGTTGGAGATGTCTCTGTCTTTGTCCCCATCTCTCTCACTCTCCATCCATCCATCCATCCATCCATTCATCCATCTATCCTTCTATCCATCTACCAATCATTTTCCTGTCTATCATCTCTATCCATCCATCCACCCATCCATCCATCACCCATCTATCCATCTATCCACTTACCAATCTATTTTCCTGTCTTTCTGTATATACATAATTTCTCTCCATCCATCCATCCATCCATCCATCCATCCATCTATCCATCCATCCACCTACCAATCTGTTTTCCTGTCTGTCTTATCATCTCTATCCCTCCCTCCCTCCATCCATCCATCTACCAATCTATCTTCTATCTGTCTGTCTATCATCTCCATCCAATCCATCCATCCATCATCCATCCATCCATCCATCCATCCATCCATCTCTCATTATCTCCAGCATCTTTACTCACAGCAATGTAAAGCCAGGAATGAACAGAATTTGGTTTATAGTGATTTCTATTTATCTAGATATGCTCATATCTAGATACTTTTTTGGGCCACATTTCTGATCCCATCCACACATTTACACATTTGCAGAGATATCTATCTATGATCCTCTTCCCACTCATTTCTCACTGATTTGGTATTCTTTATTCTTTAATTTGAATACATCATAATGTTCAATGTATCTACAATCATTTATTAACATTTTTATTAACTGTGATTGTACTGTGGAGACTCACCCAGAAGGAAGGAAAGAAGGAAGGAAAAGGAAGGAAGGAAGGAAGGAAGGAAGGGAGGGAGGGAGGGAGGGAGGGAGGGAGGGAGGAAGGAAGGAAGGGAGGGAGGGATGGGAGGGAGGGAGGGAAGAAGGAAGGAAGGAAGGAGGAAGGGAGGGAGGAAGGAAGGAAGGAAGGAAGGAAGGAAGGGAGGAGGAAGGAAGGGAGGTAGGGAGGGAGGGAGGGAGGGAAGAAGGAAGGAAGGAAGGAAGGAAGGAAGGAAGGGAGGGAGGGAGGAAGGAAGGAAGGAAGGAAGGGAGGGAGGAGGAAGGAAGGAAGGGAGGGAGGGAGGGAGGGAGGGAGGGAGGGAGGGAGGAAGGAAGGGAGGGAGGGAGGGAGGGAGGAGGAAGGAAGGGAGGGAGGAGGAGGGAGGGAGGGAGGAAGGGAGGGAGGGAGGGAGGAGGGAGGGAGGGAGGGAGGGAGGAAGGAAGGAAGGAAGGAAGGGAGGGAGGGAGGGAGGGAGGGAGGGAAGAAGGAAGGAAGGAAGGAAGGAAGGGAGGGAGGGAAGAAGGAAGGAAGGAAGGAAGGAAGGAAGGAAGGAAGAAAGGAGGGAGGGAGGGAGGGAGGGAGGGAGGAAGGAAGGGAGGGAGGGAGGGAGGGAAGAAGGAGGAAGGAAGGAAGGAAGGGAGGGAGGAAGAAGGAAGGAAGGAAGGAAGGAAGGGGGGGAGGGAGGGAGGGAGGGAGGAAGGAAGGGAGGGAGGGAGAGGAGGGAGGGAGGGAGGGAGGAAGGAAGGAAGGGAGGGAGGGAGGGAGGGAGGGAGGGAGGAAGGAAGGAAGGAAGGGAGGGAGGGAGGGAGGGAGGGAGGGAGGGAGGAAGGAAGGGAGGGAGGGAGGGAGGGAGGGAGGGAGGGAGGGAGGAAGGAAGGAAGGGAGGGAGGGAGGGAGGGAGGGAGGGAAGAAGGAAGGAAGGAAGGAAGGAAAGGGAGGGAGGGAAGAAGGAAGGAAGGAAGGAAGGAAGGAAGGGAGGGAGGGAGGAAGGAAGGAAGGAAGGAAGGGAGGGAGGGAGGGAGGGAGGGAGGGAGGAAGGAAGGAAGGAAGGGAGGGAGGGAGGGAGGGAGGGAAACCAAAATTAAAATATAGAAAATACAATTTTTCTTTTGTCTCAGAGACATTTATGGGAGAGAGGGCAGCTATATAAACGGAGAGAGTGAGTGAATGAATGAATGACAATTTTGATTAACTTAAAGTGTAGGAAATGCAGTTTGTCTTCTATCCATTCAACCAGAGGAAGAAACTCTAGAACGATAAATGGAAACTCAAAACTTCATGCTGTTCATTCAAATAATTCTAAATTAAGGTCTACCCTTACACCCAACCCAGGCTAATCTGAAGCATACGCGTATTTGTGTAGACCTAAAAATCTGTCACTGATTTCCCTCAAAGCAAAAACACAACAAACAAACAAAAAACAACAACAACTCCTCCTCATTGTTTGGGCTTCCTAAAAGCTGCCTGCCAAATTAAGGCTTGATCCTCCAATTCTTCCCAAACCTTCTCTTTTTTCTATGGACTCTATTCTTCCATTCAAATTGAAGGTTTTTTTATGCTTCCTTCTTCCATGTCACCCCCCCCCCCGTTCCCAGCTTGATTTTTTTTTCTTCTTCTTCTTCTCATTGCACAGTGTTGGGATGTCAGGAAGCGGTGCTGTTTGTTCAATTTTTTTTTTGCAAATTGAGCTAATGCAAACCCATGTAAATTGTTTACCAGAATGGGTTTGTGTGGAGGATTAAGGGAACGAAGCGACACAAACAGCTCCTTCTGGAGTCCCTTTCCTGACACTGCCTGATTAATTCCAGACTGAATGGCATAATATGATTGTGAAAGTTTTAATCCCTCTTCCCCTTTCCCCAACCATTTTCAAAATGCCTATTTTCTAAACAGCAGCTTGATTTCTGACCAGCGGTGTCATAAAGACGTTTCAAAATGCTCCCCAGATTAGCAGTGGAAAGAGCAGAAAAAAGAGGAAGGAAGGAACGAAGGAAGGAAGGAAGGAAGGAAGAAAGAAGGAAGGAAGAAGGAAGGAAGGAGGAAGGAAGGAAGGAAGGAAGGAAGGAAGAAGGAAGGAGGGATGGAGGAAGGGAGGGAAGGAGGGAGGATGAAAGAAAGATGGAGGGAAGGAAAGGAAAGGAAAGGAAGGGAGAGGAGGAGGAGGAGGGGAGGAGGAGGGGGAGGAGGAGGAGGAGTAGGAGGAGGAGGAGGAGGAGGAGGAAAGGTACTCCTCTTGGCCACCAAAACTGAACACATTTTTCATCCCAAAGGTATTTTTTCAAGGGGCAACTGGACTTCCTTGTTTTTCTTTGAAGATGTTTCACTTCTCATCCAAGAAGCTTCTTCAACTCTGACTTGGTGGTGGGGAATGGAAGGATTTATACTCCTTGCAGACACCTGGTCATTGATAAATCCTTCCATTCCCCACTCTCCAGTCAGAGCTGAAGAAGCTTCTGTGGTGAGAAGCGAAACGTCTTCAAAGAGAGAGAGAGAGAAAAGTAGTCCAGTTGCCTCATGAAAAGGCAGTTTTTGGACCTGGATGACTGAGAATCTCCATAGGCATCCCTGTTGGTAAGTATGAAATATTCCTTCATCTGGAACAGCTTCCTATTTGTCCCCAGCCGAGTGACCTGGAAGATTGATGTGAGGGATTGATGCCAATGTAAACATTATGTGGTTTACTTGAGAATTGTGAGTATTATTGCCCAATTCAACTTGCCTATCCCATCCTCTGTGTGTTCTATTTGTGCCAATGGTAAAGAAGCTGTGGATTCAGTGGTAGGATTCAGCCAGTTCGCACCAGTTCGGCAGAACCGGTAGCTAATTTTTTGTTGCCCAAGTCCAGAATGGACTTCCAGAAGCGGCATCCACACACAGAACCAGTTGTTCACATATTTGAATCCCACCACTGGGTGGATAGACAGACAGACAGACAGACAGACAGACAGACAGACAGACAGATACAATGGTGGGATTCACCCGGTTCGCACCACTAAATAAATAAATTTTGGCTCAATTGTAGTCGTAACTCGAGGACTCCCTGTATGTATGTATGCAGTGGTGGGATTCAGCCAGTTTCCACCAGTTCAGCAGAACCGGTAGCTAATTTTTTGTTGCCCAGGCCCAGAATGGACTTCTGGAAGCGGCATCCATGCAGAGGTTGTTCACATATTTGAATCCCAACACTGCGTGGATTTTACATTTGTCATTAGTGTACAATGTCGACAGTTGAACTCCATTACAATGTCTTCAGGAAGGATCTGATCCATTCCATTATCACCATGACAAAGAGAAAGAACTGCTTGTGATTTCCAAAAGGTCAGACTTAACCACGGTCCTGTCTGTGTAGCTCCAGGTACAGGACAGATAATAGAGAGAACGAAGGAAGTTTCAGAGATGAGGTTTACAGCCAGATGCAGAAAAAAATAAATAAATAGAGGAAAAAAGAAAAAGAACCTCTTATCTTCAAGACAATTGCTGCTCTCCTATTTTCCTTTTCAAGAGTGGCTGGCAGGCTTTGTGTCGTCTCTGTGTCTACATGTACCCTTGTCCCTATGCACCCCTCTACACGTACAGTATATTTCTATGATGTGTGTGCAGGGAGAGGAGGGAGGTTAGATGACTGAAGATGAAAAATAACATTAGTATTTCAGTCTAATGTAGAACAGTTTGTTGTCATAACGAGATATCTACCTGGAAATTCTAGGTGAAGGCAGAAAGGCCTGGGCCTCATTTGACCATGTGTGAATGAAGAGCTTCTTTCCAAAGGAGGAGGAGGAGGAAGAGGAAGAGAAAGAGAAAAAGAAAGAGAAAGAGGAGAAAAAGAAGGAGAATGTCAGAATCCAATTATATTTCATTTCTAGTTATCGACTATAGAAAACCCCATTTCTGCCCTCTCTGGATTCTGTCATACTACGAAGGGGAAGGGGAATGAGCAAAGGGATTTTATGGCTCTCACTTCCTTCATTTAAACTTCAAGGGGACTGAATGTGGATCTCACCAAGAGGACTGACCATAACAATACAGCCATCACCTTTCATCTACTACTCTCTGAAGTCTCCCTTCTGCCGGCCGTGAGGAAAAGGGGGTGGAAATGTAATGCCTGGGATTGTTGCTGGGGTGGGGGCTGCTTGGGAACACTTAAAACCTTAAATGGTAGGGGTTGGCCCCTCAGATCCTGTCTAGAATGCCTGCAACCATCTTCTCTTAATAAAGATGCCTGTTGGAAGAGATATTCCAAGAGTTCTGTCTTCTTAAGATGTAAAGTGGGGTGGGTCCTTACAGAGAAAGAGAAGGAGAAGGAGAAAGAGAAAGAGAAAGAAGAGGAAAGGAGGAGAAAGAGAAAGAGGAGGAAAAGGAGAAGAAAGAGGAGGAGGAGAAAGAGGGGGAAGAGAAAGGAGGAAAAAGAGGAGGAGGAGATTGAGGGGAGGAGAAGGAGAAAGAGAAAGAAAGAAAAAGAGGAAAAGGAGGAGAAAGAGAAGAGGAGGAGGAGGAGAAAGAGGGGAAGAGAAAGAGGAGGAGGAGGAGATGGAGGGGAGGAGAAGGAGAAGAAGGAAAAAGAGAAAGAAAAAGAGGAAGAAAAGGAGGAGAAAGAGGAGAAAGAGGAGGAGGAGGAGAAAGAGGGGGAAGAGAAAGAGGAGGAAAAAGAGGAGGAGGAGATGGAGGGGAGGAGAAGGAGAAGAAGGAGAAAGAAAAAGGAGGAAAAGGAGGAGAAAGAGGAGAAAGAAGAGGAGAAAGAGAAGAGAAAGAGGAGGAGAAAGAGGAGGTAAAAGAGGAGGAGAAGGAGAAAGAGGAGGAGGAGAAAGAGAAGGAGAAGAGGGAGAAATGTATCACCTCTTGAGCATAAGTGATGCAGCACATGCCCAGAGATGTTAAAGACAACTACCTTAGCCATGAAAGTTGGCGGGGCGTTCTTGCACCAATCACCAGGAGACTGTGAGTTCTAGTCCCCGCTTAGGTAGGAAAGCCAGCTGGGTGACTTTGGGATAATCACCAGGTGACAGAGAGTTCTAGTCCTGCCCCCCCCCTTAGGCAGGAAAGCCGGTCACTTTCTTTCAACCCAATCCTCCTCACAGATTTGCTATCGTCGAGGAAATAAGGAAGCGTGGTAGATACGTTCTTCACCTTGAGTGGCTCATAAAAATAACAATCCTAATAAACATGGGATATAAATTAATGAAATACCGTCCACACTGTACGCAGGTCTATGTACATTTCTTTCATACATCTCTGTTCCTGGAATCCTGGTAGAATCTGCCTGTCTTTTCACGAGACTCTAGCCCCAAAAAGTGAAGCTCTTACCTTTTTTTCACGGTGTGATTAAGCAAAGCAAAGAAATGAATTGTGAAATGAAAAGCAGGTGGTTTCTCTGTCTTCCTGGCCACACTTCGTAATAAGCCGCTAATTGTTATTAATTCCTTTGGCAGTCTTTGCAAGCCCATTAATCAAGCTGAATTTCCTGGGAAGTTGAGTTGGATGGGGTTGGACCTTCAGACGAGAGAGAGAGAGAGAGAGCCAGGTCGCTTTTGAGAAAAGAACCCAAAGAATGAATGGTGAAGATCAGCCCGGTTGTTCTTTTTCAGATCTCATTCTTTTTTTAAACCCCCCCCCCAAAAAAAAAAACATGGGCGGGTGGTCAAAAAGTTGACCGGGATCCCATTAGGCAAAAATCCAAGTATCTTTTTCTCAACTTCTTTGGCTCTCTGATTATCTTCCATCCGACTAACAAGACAGGCTTGTTGGCAATAAGATGGATAGCAAATTCTCATGGATTCTTCTTTGTGTTCCCAGGAAGCTGAAGAGGGCAAAAATCGGGGCATAAATATTTATTCCTTCCCTTCCAGGCTATTAAAAAATACAGAAGAACAAAACTGACAAAGCTTCTTGGATGAGAAGTAAAACATCTTCAAAGTCCAGTCACCTTTTGAAAAAAAAAAAGCATCTGGATGATTGAGAACCTCCATAGACAAAATAAACACTAACTCAGCATGTAGGGACCTCCAATTACTTTAACACACTGATCTGTCTTTCTTAAAAGAAACAGAATAACAGAGTTGGGAGGTATATAGAATAGAGCTGGAAGGGACCTTGGAGGTCTTCTAGTCCAGCCTCCCGCTTAAGCAGGAGAACCTACACCGTCTCAGACAGGTGATTGTCCAGTCTCTTCTTAAAGATCTCCAGTGATGGGGCGCACATGGTTTCTGGGGGTAAGCTGTTCCACTGGTTAATTGTCCTCACAGTCAGGAAGTTTCTCCTTAAATCCAGGTTGCTTCTCTCCTTGATCAGTTTCCAATCATTGTTTCTTGTCCTTCCTGCTAATACACCGATCTGTCTTTCTTAAAAGAAACAGAATAACAGAAGAGTTGGAAGGTATGTAGAATGGAGCTGGGAGGGACTTTGGAGGTCTTCTAGTCTAGCCCTCCGCTTAAGCAGGAGATCTTATACCATTCCATACAATTGGCTGTCCAGTCTATTCTTAAAAGCCTCAAGTGATGGAGCATTCACAACTTCTAGAGGAAAGCTGTTCCACTAGTTAATTGTTCTCACTGTCAGGAAATTTCGCCTTAGTTCTAGGTTGATTCTCTCCTTAATGATCTTCATCCATTTCTCCATGTCCTTCCTTTGGGTCCTTTGGAGAATAGGTTGTCTCCCTCTTCTTTGTGACAACCTCTCAACTATAGGAAGACTGATGAAACTCAGTTCAGTCAAAAGAACCCATCACCCATAGATCTCTTTTTGCACTTTTTTAAAAAGTGTGTACCATTTCATTCCAAAAGAGATCTCTTGATATCAGTGACCTAGACAGAAAACAATAACCACAAATCAAGTTGTCTGTATTAATTTGGAAACAAGGTAGAGCTGAAGACCTGGGAAAGAGGGTGGGAAAGAGAGAGAGAGCAAATGATGGATTCATCTCGGTCTCTTTTAATAATAATAAAGTTGGAAGGGACCTTGGAGTCATCGAGTCCAACCCCCTGCTCAGGCAGAAAACCCTACACCATTTCGGACAAATGGCTGTCCAGTCTCTTCTTAAAAACTTCCAGTGTTGGGGCATTCACAACTTCTGGAGGCAGGTTGTTCCATCGGTTAATTGTTCTAACTGTCAGGAAGTTTCTCCTTAGTTCCAGGTTGCTTCTCTCCTTAATTAGTTTCCATCCATTGCTTCTTCTCCTGCCTTTGGGTGCTTTGGAGAATAGCTTGACTCCCTCTTCTTTGTGGCAGCCCCTGAGATACTGGAACACGGCTATCATGTCCCCCCTCGTCCTTCTCTTCGTTAAACTAGACATATCCAATTCCAGCAACCGTAACTCATATGTTTTAGCCTCCAATCCCCTAATCATCTTTGTTGCTCTTCTCTGTACTCTTTCTAGAGTCTCAACATCTTTTTTACATTGTGGTGACGAAAACTGGATGCAGTATTCCAAGTGTGTCCTTATCAAGGCATTGTAAAGTGATATTAATACTTCATGTGATCTTGATTCTATCCGGTTAATGCAACCCAGCACTGTGTTGGCTTTTTTGGAAGCTGCAGCATACTGCTGGCTGCTATTTAAGTGATTGTCCAATAGGATTCCGAGATCCCTCTCACAGTTACTACTATTGAGCAAGGTACCCCCTATACTATACCTGTACATTTGGTTTTTCTTGCCTAAATGTAGAACCTTACTTTTTTCACCATTTAATTTCATTTTGTTAGATAGTGCCTGGTGTTCAAGTCAGTCCAGATCCTCCTGTATCCTAAGCCTATCTTCTGGAGTGTTGGCTATTCCTGCCAGCTTGGTGTCATCCGCAAATTTGATGAGTTCCCCCTCTATCCCCTCGTCCAAATTGTTGATGAAGATGTTGAAGAGCACTGGACCTAGAACAGAGCCCTGGGGCACCCCACTACAGACTTCCCTCCATGTAGATGCGGTTCCATTGAGGACCACACGCTGAGTACGGCCGGTCAGCCAGCTACGGATCCATCTGGTGGTGGTTCTGTCTTTTGTTATCTTACATGTTCAACATGTTTTTATGTCACGACAGCAATGTATAAGGAAACACTTTGAGGTTGCAATCTGATAGACCTTCACCAAGGAATAAATCTGATTAAAGAACCTGATGATTGAAGGCAAAAGGAAAAGAGGATGGCAAAGAATAGTGTAATTGATGCAATCAGCATGAATTTGGACAAACTCTGGGAGACAGAGAAGGAGGGAAGTGGGAGGTTTGGCATGTTATGGTCCATGGGATCACAAAGAGTCCTATATGACTTAGTGACAGAACAACAACAAATGTGTTTAAATTTAACAAGACTTATTTGTAAACGGAATCAAAACAGAATCTGGTGTTCCAATATCTAAGGGGCTGCCACAAAGAAAAGGGGTCAACTTATTCTCCAAAGCACCTGAAGCAACGGATGGAAACTAATCAAGGCAAGAAGCAACCTAGAACTAAGGGGAAACTTCCTGATAGTGAGAACAATTAAGCAGTGGAACAACCTGCCTCCAGAAGCTGTGGGTGCTCCATCACTGGAGGTTTTTAAGAAGGGGTTGGACAAGCCTTTGTTTGAAATGGTATAGGGTCTCCTGCTCGAGCAGGGGGTTGGTCTACAAGACCTACAAGGTCCCTTCCAGCTTTGTTATTCTGTTGTATGTGGTGGGCCAAAATAGAGGGAATCACATCTCATTCAGAAAGCAAAGAAGACAAAAAAATCATGACATGCTTGTTTACAATTCTTTGCCAGTTGGTTTTTCTATGGTTCCTCAGCTCCCACTCCCCTTTTTGAAATATTTATCCAGGAATGAATTATTAACTTGAAGTGTTTTTTTTTTTTTTTTTTGTAATTTGGTCACACTGTGGTAGGAACTACGGACAGGAAATACGTGGACTGAATTATTGGAAGTGCTGTCTTGTATTTTTCATTATGTGTGTGAGGTTGGGACAAGCAGTATTTAAGAAAAAAAAAGGAAGAAAGGAAAATTTGTGGATGCAAATCTCTTGTGAAAATCACTAAGGTTAAAGATGGAAAGCAGGTTAGCTTCCGATGATCGAAAGTAGTGAAGAAGGATTAGAGAATGAATAATATTGTACTAAAGAGACCAACCCCAAGGACGCTATTATACAACCAATCAAATCTACCCTTTCTGCCTACTGGTGATGTTACTTAGCTTGGTAATGAAATGTCTGCAAGAAGACAGCCAAATTTAGAAAACACCAAGAACCCAAAAATTCAACCACAATAATAATAATAATAATAATAATAATAATAATAATAATAATAATAATAATAATAATAGCAGAGGAACAAAAGATCAACTCCTAATAGACAAAATGATCTTGGAAAACTGCAAGAGAAGGAAGACCAACCTGAATGTGGCATGGATTGACTACAAAAAGGCATTTGACTCTCTGCCACATGATTGGATAATAAAGTGCCTAGAAATAACAGGAGTCAGTAGAAACATCAGAAAATTTGTGCAAAGATTGATGGCACAATGGAAGACACAGTTGCAGATCAATGGTGAGAAGCTGGGAGAGGTTAATATCAAGAGAGGAATATTTCAAGGAGATTCATTATCACCATTACTATTTGTTATTGCACTGTTTCCTTGTCAACAATACTGAATAACTCAGGACATGGCTATCAAACATCAAAAACATCTGCTAGACTATCCCACCTCCTTTACATGGATGATCTGAAGCTATATGGAAAAACATCATCTGAAATAGAATCGCTGCTCAACACTGTCCGTATATATAGCCAAGATATTGTAATGCAGTTTGGCTTGGACAAATGTGCCAGACTTACTATCAAACAAGGAAAAATAGTGAAAACTGAAGGAATCAAGATGCCCCACAAAAATAACATTAAGAGTCTGGATGAGGAAGAGTACTACAAATACTTGGGTATCCTTCAAGCTGACAACATCAAGCACACTGAAGTCAAGAAAAAGATTAGAAGTGAATACATCAAGAGAGTGAAGAAGATCTTAAAGTCCAAACTCAATGGAGGAAATACCATAAAGGCAATCAACACCTGGGCAATCCCAGTCATTAGGTACACAGCTGGAATAGTGGACTGGACTCAAGCAGAACTAAAAGCAATGGATAGGCAGACCAGAAAAATAATGACAATGAATCATGCCCTTCATCCACGCAGTGACATTGATAGACTTTATCTACCAAGGCAAATAGGTGGGCGTGGAATGCTACAAGTACATCAGATGGTTGAAGAAGAAAAAATGGCTTTGGAAGAATATCTGAAGAACAATGATGAAGATGCACTGAAATTAGTATATCAGGAAGGTTTACTAACTACTGGAGAGACCAAAGTGGCCTACAAGAAAGACCAAATGAAGAAGAGAATAGAGGCATGGGAAGACAAAGCACTACATGGCCAATACATGAAAAAAATAGCTGGGAAAGCAGATAATAATAAAACCTGGCAATGGCTAAGAGCAGGAAAATTGAAGAAAGAGACCGAGGGACTAATTCTGGCTGCACAAGACCAAGCCTTAAGGACAAATGCATACAAAGTCAAAATTGAGAAGACAGCAACAGACAGTAAGTGCCGCCTATGCAAAGAAGCTGAAGAAACAGTGGACCACTTGGTAAGCTGTTGCAAGAAGATTGCACAGACTGACTACAAGCAGCAACATGACAAAGTAGCAACAATGGTTCATTGGAAGATTTACAAAAAATATCATTTGCCTGTAAGCAAAAACTGGTGGATCATAAAATAGAGAAAGTCATAGAAAATGATAAAATTAAACTGCTCTGGGACTTCAGAATTCAAACAGACAAGTACCTGCAACATAACACCCCAGACTTAACAATTGTCGATAAGAAAGACAAAAAAGTCTGGATAGTGGATGTGGCAGTGCCTGGAGACAGCAGAATAGAAGAGAAAAAGCTGGAGAAGATAACAAAATACAAAGACCTACAAATAGAAATAGAAAGACTGTGGCAAAAGCAAGCAAGGGTAGTACCAACAGTGATAGGCGCCTTGGGTGCAATCCCAAAACAACTGGAGCACCACTTGAACACCACTGGCATTGACAAATTCGCTATTAGTCAATTGCAAAAGGCGGCCTTACTAGGAACTGCTTCCATCCTGTGACGATATCTGTAATACCATCAAACATCCACATCTGCTTATCCCAGGTCCTGAATAAGGACTCGATAGGTA